>JAVALU010002343.1:630000-847500 GCA_030770095.1 Gila robusta | reverse complement strand
CGAACAAACTTACTGCTGATCCACTTTTCCTTGTTGATAAGAGCATTAAAATTAGAAAAAATGATGGGACAAATAGAAATCAAGGGACATTTAGAATAGATAAAAATGTGCGATTAATCGCGAATTAACTATGGCATTAATTCGATTAATCGCGATTAAATATTTGAATCGTTTGACAGCACTTATATATATATATATATATATATTTAAATATATAAATATATATATATATATATATATATATTACACAACATTATTTTCAACTGAAAATTGTAAGCTTTTCATGTGTTTTGGCCGCTCATTTACACGAAAATGCCATTTTGGAGGCCTGACAATGCAAACTTGCCAACCCGGTCACACTAAATGCGTCTCTATTGCACGCATTGTGTTTATCATGCAATTTATACGTGAAAAGTAGTTTTTACGTGCATATGATACGCATGGGTAGGTTTAGTAGTGGTGTGGGGTACGCATGTATTATACGTTTGGTTAGGATTAGTGTTGTGGGGTGTGTGTGTATTACATGCAATAAAGTGCGTACCATATGCATGTAAAAACTAATTTCCGCATGTAAATTGCACGATAAGCACAATGCGTGCTATAGAGATGCATTTTCATGAGATCAGGCTGGTCATGCACAAGCATATAACATGTTCACATGTGTACTTATGATCAGGTGTTCACATGTTCATGAGTATTACGTGTTCGCCGTTTTTTTTTTTGACAAAGCGACATCAACTACTGGCCCGGCTTGCATAATACAGCCCTTTCAGTGTTTATAGGGTTTGTTTGTAAACAATGTTGTAAATGTATTTAACAATATTTTATATTTTACACGCAGTTTTGACTGATATGTGTAGTGTGTTACTTTAGTTTGAAAATGAGTTATCTTTTTAACTGTTAACTGGTTTCAATCTTATTTACGGAACAGAAAGTTTTTGGTCAAGATAGATGATTTTCCTCTTCTGTCGCTCACCTCTCCTGTGGCCTCCTACACGGATCATCTCCATCCCTCCCTTTACTCGTTTTACATGCTACCATTGGGGTCTATTTTAATAAGACATGGTGTTTCCTTCCATTTTTATGCTGACGACACACACACACACATATATACATATATATATATATATATACCTATCAAGAGAAATGATCCGTCTGCATTAATTTCTCTTTTATTATGCTTAGAAATCTTGACTTGCTCAAAACTTTTTGTCTTTAAATGAAGTCAAAACTGAGGTGATAGTTTTCGGCCCCACTGATAATTTTAATACCACCAGCATCGATTTGAGGAGCTTATCTGCATTCAGATCTACGCATGACAAACAAATATCTTCGGTAATTGGATCTAGTTTCTATCAACTCCGTCTTTTGTATCAAATTAAACACTTCCTATCTGACAAAACTCTAGAGATGTCTGTTCATGCTTTTATTACTTCCCGTTTAGACTACTGCAACTCATTGTATTGCGGTATTTCCAAGTCACAAATCGCTCGCCTTCAACTGGTCCAAAATGCTGCAGCAAGATTTATTCGCAAAAATCGTAAATATGATCACATGATGATAATGATACATTTTATTTATATTGCGCTTTTCTCCAACCCAAATCGATACAAAAACAATATACAGTACCAATATATATATATATATATATATATATATATATATATATATATATATATATATATATAAAGAGATTAAAAATTTTAACATTACAAAATTTAATGACAGTACATTTCAAATACCTAAAAATGGTACATTAAGTGGTTTTGTTCAAGTCAAAAATATTATATTACTTATATTAGATTTTAGAATCAGAATATTTATTTCAATATGATATTACTGTGGAAATGTTGCAAATCTCGGTCTTATCATTTTTTGTTGTTAGGTTTTGAAAATAAGTTTAACAGTTTTAAAAAGAGTATGTAAACGTGCAAGTTATCCTGTATAGAACATAAAATTCTGTAAGTGTTTGTGTTTAAGAGAGAAAATAATTCATGTAAATGGAACAAAATGCATCCGATGCATCCACAGTTTAGCTCATATACGGATGGTGTGATCACTGTGTGAAGAGAGTTTACACAGTGATCACACCATCCGTCTATATGAGCTAAACTGTGGATCACTGCTTTGAACAATGTCATCGGATGCATTGTTCCATTTACATGAATTATTTTCTCTCTTAAACACAAACACTTACAGAATTTTATGTTCTATACAGGATAATTTGCACGTTTACATACTCTTTTTAAAACTGTTAAACTTATTTTCAAAACCTAACAACAAAAAATGATAAGACCGAGATTTGCAACATTTCCACAGTAATATCATATTGAAATAAATATTCTGATTCTAAAATCTAATATTAAACTGCAGTGAATTAAAAACAGTAGAGTAGTGTCATTCTTGTTTTGTAAAAGCAATTTGCAAAAGAAAAGAATGTGTAATGCTCCTGTTGTTTGTGTTTTTTTTCTGTTTTATGAGTGACAAAGTGTGTTTGTTGGGTGAAACCTTTACTAGTGTTCTGGAAGATTGAGTTGGGATTTGAGACATGAAGGAAGTGTCAGTGCATTTTGAATGTGAAATGAAGAACTGAGTGAAGAGTTTTGAAAATGTACCTAAATATTGAGAAATGTGTCCTAGCGACTGTAAAAACCTGTAATTTAATTTGTCAGAGGAAATCCCAGCGTTTTCTCTAGTTTATTCTAGTTTATTTGAGAAGTTCCACAGATTCTTGGACATTGGTAACTGTATTGTTAGAGTTGTGAGATCGTTAGGCCGGTTTCTTCATGACACACACACACACCTTCAAGTATTGAGATGTAAATTGCGTGTGGGGGGATGTGCAGCAACTCAATCCACACACAAGAGTCTACATACACATGAAACTACCTATGTTAGAATATCCATTTACAGCTGCTAATACAGTTTTGTTTGTTTGGATTTTTTTTTTTCTTTTTACAGTCGCTAGGACACATTTCTTAATACTTTGGTAATTTTTTCAAAACTCTTCATTCAGTACTCATAACCAGCCTTAAGCTTCACTGCAGTTAATTTCACATTCAAAACGCAGTACAACGCTCAAAACACTTCATTCATGTCTAAAATCAACTCATTCTTCCAGAACACTAGTAAAGCTCACCCAACAAACACACTTTGTCACTCATAAAATACAAAAAACACAAATAACTGGAGCATTATAAAATATTTCTGCTGTTTTCTGTTGTTCCGAATTCACAGCATTTTATGTTACATGGTCAATGTTTACATTACAGTACACATTTGTGTTTAAACTGAAAGATTAATACCTTCTCAAGATTAATTAATACCATTCATAGAAACTCTTCACACAGTGATCACAAGATCAGTCTCCGGCTAAACTGAGATCTTTCAATTTACATGAATTCATTTCTCACTTAAACACAAAGACCAGCAGAACTTGATTTACTGTACAGGCCAATTTGCACATGCTTACATATTATTTCCAAGACTGTTATATTTAAGTTAAAAACATTTCAACTCAAACAAAAATGGATAAGACTGAAATTTGCAATATTTTTATACCACATTGAAATATATTCTGAATCTAAAAAAAACCTATCAGAACAATTAAGATGTAACTAAACACCTACACTAGTCTTAGTCTTTCATTTTCATCACCATCTATACAAAAGGAAATAATTTTGTACATTAATGTAAACATGAACCATGTAAAATAAACTGCCTTGAATTCTGAACAGCAGAAAATAGTGCATATTACTGCCTGTTGTTTGTGTTTTTTGATTTGTATTTTTAATTTTGTTTGTTGGGTGAAACCTTTACTAGTGTTCTGAAAGAATGACTTATTTTGAGACATGAATGATGTGTTTTGGTAGTTTTAATGCGTTTTGAATGTGAAATTTACTGCAGTGAAGCTGAAAGTTGGTTAAGACAACGGAGTGAAGAGCTTTTAAAACAGTGATGAGTATTGAGAAATACATACATTCTAATTTAATTAGAATATAACATTCTAATCTTGTCGGCTAATGGATTATGGTCGGGTTGCAAGCATCACCTATCTAAAAGTGTAAGGATGTAAAAAAAAAATCTGGTTCATTTAAGCCCTAAGGGAAACAATGTTTTTTTTTTTTTTACTGATATTGGCCAATGTCTGAGAGACCACAACCCATAAGATTGGTCTTTCATTACAGAAAAGAGGGTCTCCACTTTGTTGCTGAAGTGAAAAATGTGTAATTTCTGCTAATATACAGTATCAAATCATGTTATATCATTTTATAATTATATCAAAATGTATACCTTTTTAAAAAGAACTGCAACATGTTCAAAATTGAAACCAAAGAAATAAATATAAGCATTCCCCTGACTTACTGCTGCGATTGCATTTCATTTATCTAGAGTCTAGATCATGTACAGTTTAACTTGTGTAGTGACCTGCAATTGTTACCTTGAAGTGATATTTCTGCTTGATTTAACCCCCCAAAAAATGTAGTTTTATTGTATGTAGGTTGGTTCATTAATGTTAAGTAATATTTTTGACTTGAACAAAACCACTTAATGTACCATTTTTAGGTATTTGAAATGTACTGTCATTCAATTTTGTAATCTTAACATTTTTAATCTCTTTATATATATATATATATATATATATATATATATATATATATTGGTACTGTATATTGTTTTTGTATCGTTTTGGGTTGGAGAAAAGCGCAATATAAATAAAATGTATCATTATCATCATGTGATCATATTTACGACTTTTGCGAATAAATCTTGCTGCAGCATTTTGGACCAGTTGAAGGCGAGCGATTTGTGACTTGGAAATACCGCAATACAATGAGTTGCAGTAGTCTAAACGGGAAGTAATAAAAGCATGAACAGACATCTCTAGAGTTTTGTCAGATAGGAAGTGTTTAATTTGATACAAAAGACGGAGTTGATAGAAACTAGATCCAATTACCGAAGATATTTGTTTGTCATGCGTAGATCTGAATGCAGATAAGCTCCTCAAATCGATGCTGGTGGTATTAAAATTATCAGTGGGGCCGAAAACTATCACCTCAGTTTTGACTTCATTTAAAGACAAAAAGTTTTGAGCAAGCCAAGATTTCTAAGCATAATAAAAGAGAAATTAATGCAGACGGATCATTTCTCTTGATAGGTATATATATATATATGTATATGTGTGTGTGTGTGTCGTCAGCATAAAAATGGAAGGAAACACCATGTCTTATTAAAATAAAACCCAATGGTAGCATGTAAAACGAGTAAAGGGAGGGATGGAGATGATCCGTGTGGGAGGCCACAGGAGAGGTGAGCGACAGAAGAGGAAAATCACCTATCTTGACCAAAAACTTTCTGTTCCATAAATAAGATTGAAACCAGTTAACAGTTAAAAAGATAACTCATTTTCAAACTAAAGTAACACACTACACATATCAGTCAAAACTGCGTGTAAAATATAAAATATTGTTAAATACATTTACAACATTGTTTACAAACAAACCCTATAAACACTGAAAGGGCTGTATTATGCAAGCCGGGCCAGTAGTTGATGTCGCTTTGTCAAAAAAAAAAACGGCGAACACGTAATACTCATGAACATGTGAACACCTGATCATAAGTACACATGTGAACATGTTATATGCTTGTGGATGACCAGCCTGATCTCATGAAAATGCATCTCTATAGCACGCATTGTGCTTATCGTGCAATTTACATGCGAAAATTAGTTTTTACATGCATATGGTACGCACTTTATTGCATGTAATACACACACACCCCACAACACTAATCCTAACCAAACGTATAATACATGCGTACCCCACACTACTACTAAACCTACCCATGCGTATCATATGTACGTAAAAACTACTTTTCACGTATAAATTGCATGATAAACACAATGCGTGCAATAGAGACGCATTTAGTGTGACCGGGTTGGAAAGTTTGCATTGTCAGGCCTCCAAAATGGCATTTTCGTGTAAATGAGCGGCCAAAACACATGAAAAGCTTACAATTTTCAGTTGAAAATAATGTTGTGTAAATATATATATATATATATATATATATATATATATATATATATATATATATATATTAGTGCTGTCAAACGATTCAAATATTTAATCGCGATTAATCGAATTAATGCCATAGTTAATTCGCGATTAATCGCACATTTTTATCTATTCTAAATGTCCCTTGATTTCTATTTGTCCCATCATTTTTTCTAATTTTAATGCTCTTATCAACAAGGAAAAGTGGATCAGCAGTAAGTTTGTTCTTAGCTGTGGTATCCATGTGCTTCTGTCTGAAGTCATCCATTGTAGAGCTTAGATCGGGCCCAAAAAATCAAGCCCGACCCGAGCCCGTGCGCATTGTGTCCGAGCCCGGCCCGACACATTAACTGTAATTATGAGCCCGTCCCGAGCCCGATTTAAAACCGTCCATTTTTTTTAAATACGTGGGTCGTTATAACTGACGTTCTCAACTATGTTACTTTCTCCCCCCCGCAACATTTTTGTCCCGCTCCCGCCCGCAAATAGACTTTATTTGTAGGCTACTTCGCCTACGTGTCGCCACCATACACATCAGCATAAATGCTCCTGATAAATTATTTGTTATTAAAGCATTAAAGGATTAGTTCACTTTTCAAAAAACTTTTGCTGATAATTTACTCACCCCCATGTCATCCAAGATGTCCATGTCTTTCTTTCTTCAGTCGAAAAGAAATTAAGGTTTTTAATGAAAACGTTTCAGGATTTTTCTCCATATAATGGACTTCAGTGGGAACCAGGTCGGTTCAAGTTCCAAAAGAAACTTCAGTACAAACTGCAAACTTGTTCAAATGGCTTTAAACGATACCAGACGACGAATAAGGGTCTTATCAAGCGAAACGATCGCTCATTTTATAAATAAATAACAAAGTTTAAGTTTTATAAGCTCAAACGCTCGCCTT
This sequence comes from Gila robusta, assembly GCA_030770095.1. Classification (NCBI taxonomy): domain Eukaryota; kingdom Metazoa; phylum Chordata; class Actinopteri; order Cypriniformes; family Leuciscidae; genus Gila; species Gila robusta. Next base: position 840,545 of record JAVALU010002343.1, on the reverse strand, counting down.
GCTCTGTTCTGTGACCCACTCCTGTTCGAACTCGTTCATCAAAGTGAACAAATCTTTTTCCGAATCAACTCGTTCGTTTCTTTCGCCGAATGAACCAAATGACTCGGAAAAAGATTTGTTCATTTTGATGAACGAGTTCGAACAGGAGCGGGTCACAGAACAGAGCAAGGCAAGCGTTTGAGCTTATAAAACTTAAACTTTGTTATTTATTTATAAAATGAGCGATCGTTTCGCTTGATAAGACCCTTATTCGTCGTCTGGTATCGTTTAAAGCCATTTGAACAAGTTTGCAGTTTGTACTGAAGTTTCTTTTGGAACTTGAACCGACCTGGTTCCCACTGAAGTCCATTATATGGAGAAAAATCCTGAAACGTTTTCATTAAAAACCTTAATTTCTTTTCGACTGAAGAAAGAAAGAAATGGACATCTTGGATGACATGGGGGTGAGTAAATTATCAGCAAAAGTTTTTTGAAAAGTGAACTAATCCTTTAACACACAAACCACTGTTATAATATAAAAGCAAGCAGGCTACTGAGTGCATGGTTTGGGATGACTGAATGCGCACAAAGTGCAATCCTTTAAAAATTCCTAAAAAGCTGACATCAGTTCATCGCAATCTCACACATCTCTGTTATTATCAATGAAGCTGACTGCACAATGAATCTTTCATAATATATACACTTTGTTTGTTTTAATTAGAGCATTTGCCAGCATACAGAATTCAGCAATGAACAAAAAGTCAGTTTTGAGCGGTGAGGGGAGTCTATTTTAAATGCATCTGATTGGCCATTGTGTTCAAGAAATCAACACATGTCTGTGATTGGCTAAATCGCTCAACGCTGCAAACATGTTATAAAAAGTAACTCTGGCCTGTAAATCGTTTCTATTTTGTTTTAGTTGTTCTTGTTGCTTTTCTGCAACATATGAATAAAAATGTATTAGTTTTTATGTTTTATTCATAGATATTTCTAGTTTGTGGGAGTCCCGAATCGTTTTATTCTCCCGTACCCAGTCCCGTATATATATATATATATATATATATATATATATATATATATATATATATATATATATATATATATAAAGTTACATAATGAAGACAGATTTCACTGTTCACACACACACACAGTTCCATTGTAGGCTATGGGAGTCCCCTGTTTTATAGGTAAACATCGTTCAGGTCCCCACTTGGCCAGTGTAGAGCGACAGTGCTCTGTTAGTAATATAGAAATGCATGTGTGTGTGTGTACAATGGCACATAACAATGGCAAAAAAATTGTTAGGGACTGCATAACCAAGAATAGAAAGTATCTATGAAGAGAGAGCATTAAATAAGAGAAATAATATTATGAATGATAAGAAGCATCTTCTCGCCTCTGCTTTTGAATTGTTGCCGTCGGTATTTTTTACCCCGTTGTAGATTTAAATGGTCTTTCCTCAAGCAATATTTTTTTTTTTTGATAACTGATGGGGTCATTTTTCTTTAATTGTATACTGTATATGTTTATCTATGCATATTGTGATTTCTGATGCCTGTGTGAACACACACACACACACACACACACACATATATACATATATATATATATATATATATATATATATATAAAAGATATATAATGTAACTTTTATATATATATATATATATATATATATATATATATATATATATATATTCAGAGTTGCAGGTCCCATCTTGGCGTGTTTTAATTTTTTTTAAAATAAGTTTTTGCATATTTGTATTATGAAAAGAAAATTTTGTATGTAATTTTTGTTTCTTCAAAATGACCAGATGCAGCATGTCAACTTAAAAATTTTGAATTTGGTCTTCAAGAAAGGTCCACTGATGGATGGTAAAGAATGACATATGTTTGGTTGTAATTAAATTTAGCAAAATTTCAAACACTGACTATCTCTGTACATCAGGCACGTGCACACATAGACATCAAAGGGGGCTTGAGCACCCGGCCTTTTTATTCCTGGAGAGAAAGTGCCCTTTTTTCTGGGGTGCTTTTTTTTTTTTTTTTTTTTAATAATATATATTCCTGTTTGCGCACAGCTTCCCTGTCAAACAAATATATTTATTGAATAGTGTATCTAAATATCAGGTCAGGAGTTCTGAAGTGCTCACTCACTCTCTCTCTCTCTCTCTCTCTCTCTCTCTCTCCCCTCTGCGTCTCTGCGCAGCGGCGCACTCGTATGTTTTTACGTTTCTTCAGTCTGAGTCTGAGGTGTCCTTGCCATAACGCGTTGCTATGGGTTGCATCACTTGCGTGTGACTGTCTTGCTCCGGAGTAGTGTGTGTGGACAGCAGGCGCAACCGTAGCGAAGGTTATGCGTTTTAAAATGAAAATGCACTGTGTAAAACGTATTCCACAGACTGCTCGGCAACCGACGCTCTCGAGCCAAATATGGTTATTTCAGTGAGTAGGCCTATATGGCACGATGGCAATTTAAAAAAAAAAATGTTTTTCAATAATAAAAGATAGTGTGTTAATTCAAATAAAAATCAACATATCACATATTTTAAAATATTACATAATTCATTGAAGCCTGTTTGTCATGTATAATACACCGACCAATCGTCATCTGGAACATGCAGGGCACAAGAAGTTCAAATTTCATTGGACAATGTGAAGTGGAGCGTTAATTTTCTGGTCATTCATAAATCGTTTGAAAATTACATTGATGAAGCGATCTGAATCTGCGTCGTTAAATTAGTGGATGCTAATTGACTGCAAAGCACTGCACAAAACAGCACCAAAAGTAGCATTAATGGTAAGTAGTAAAAATTACTTAAATTTAAAAAATATTACAATTTACAATAATTGTTTTCTATTTTAATATACTTTAAAATATATATATAATTTATTTCTGTGATGCAAAGCTGGATTTTCAACCGCCATAACTCCAGTCTTTAGTGTCACATGATTCTTAAGAAATCATTCTAATATGCTGATTTATTATCAATGTTGGAAACAGTTTTTTTTATTGAACCTGTGATACTTTCAGGATCAGGATTCATTGATGAATAAAAAGTTAAATAGAACAACATTAAATTAAAATAGAAATTCTTTTATAAGTCTTCAATTGTCACTTTTTTATATCAATTTAGCACATCCTTGCTGAATAAAAGTATTAATTTCTTTTATAAAAAAAAAGAAAGAAAATGATTGACCCCAAACTTTTGAACGGTATGTGTATATTGGTACAAAATATTTCTATTTTAAGATGCTGTTCTTTTTTTAACTAAGAATCCTGAAAAAAGTATCAAAGGTTAGTATATTATAATAGTATAAAGTGTATTATAATAGAAAACTATTATTTCAAATTGTAGTAATATTTCACAATATTACTGTTTTTTTTCTGTATTTTAGATTAAAAAAAAAAATGCAGCCTTGGTGAGCATAAAAGGCTTCTTTAAAAAAAACATTAAAAATAGTAGTTTATACTTATAATACTTATATATATATATATATATATGTGTGTATATATATGCCCTTTTTTTACATTTGAGCCCCTGCCCCTGAGGAACTCTCTGCACGTCCCTGCTGTACATCAACATCCTAAGCCCCTTTTACACAGCGCTTTGAACCCGGCAAATTGCCGGCAAATTGCCAAAACGCCTTCTGTGTGAACACAAACTCGACCCGGGATTTATCCGGGATCGATGCCGGGTTGGGGACCTAGTAACATTGCCGTGTTCAGTCCCGGAACGCGCGCTGTGTGAACAAAAGCCGTAATAATGCCGTGTCGTAGTGATGACGCTGAAGCCGGGATCGTTCGCCAGCTGTGAAATGGTACGTAAAGCACAAGTTTATGGTCGAATCAGAGAAAACATGCAGAAGCGTGGTTTCACGAGAGAGAGATCGCAGCTCATAAGCAAACTTAAGACGCTGCTGAGATTACAAGTCACATCGATGTCACGTGTCTTTACGGTATTTTTACGGGTTGTGTGTGAACGCACTCTCTGATTCTGGAAAATCACTGGCAGTGTGAATAAACCAAAATCAAACGAACCCGGGTCAAATCCCGTGTCACTTTATCCGTGTATTTTCCGGAATCTCTGTGTGAAAGGGCCTCTAGAAACAAAGGAAAACAAAAAAAAAGGACATGTCTATTGATTTTATTAAAGTAGAAATTATTTTTTAATTAATAGGCAGCCAATACTATCAGTCACATTATTAATATCTTGGTGCTCTTGACAATAAGCTTAAATGTGGAACGATCATATAAAGTATAAAGCCACCACAGACAATAAATTTCTTAAAGCAATAACTTTCCTGTAATGTCCACAACATAAATATTCTGATGTTTTATAGTGCTTTCATCGAAAGTGTTATGATATTCTGTATTATTTGTTGGTATGGAACTGTAGGTACTGAAGAAATCAGTAAGAAAAGTGGTAACAATGGCAAATAAATTATTAGGGACTGCATAACCAAGAATAGAAAGTATCTATGAAGAGCATTAAATAAGAAAAATAATATTATGAATGATAAGATTATCTTCTCGCCTCTGCTTTTGAACTGCTGTCGTCGGTATTTTTAACCCCATTGTATGAAAAAACAGATTCAAATGGTCTTTCCATAATTTTTTAATTTTTGACAACTGATGGTTTGGTCATTCTTTTTTAATTGTATATTGAATATGTTTATCTGTGCATATTGTGATCTCTGATGCCTGTGTGAACATTATTTATATATATATATATATATATATATATATATATATATATATATATATATATATATATATATACACATATATATATATATATATGTTCACACAGTCATCAGAGATCACAATATACATATCACAATATGCAATATACTGTATATATAAAGTTACATAATGAAGACAGACTTCACTGTTCACACACACACACACACAGTTCCATTGTAGGCTATGTGAGTCCCCTGTTTTATAGGTAAACATCGTTCAGGTCCCCACTTGGCCAGTGTAGAGCGACAGTGCTCTTTTAGTAATATAGAAATGTGTGTGTGTGTGTGTCTGATGCCTGTGTAAACATTATATAATTACATATTACATATCTAATATATAAACATTATATATATATAATATATATATAAAGTTACATAATGAAGACAGACTTCACTCTTCACACACACACACACAGTTCCATTGCAGTCTATGGGAGTCCTCTGTTGGTAAGGTAGACATCGTTCAGGTCCCCACTTGGCATGTTTTTTTTTAAAATAAAAAAATGCATATTTAAAGTTATATTATGAAAAAAGACCTTAAAAGAAAATTTTGTATGTCATTTTTGTTTCTTCAAAATGACTAGAAACACTAGTCCCCTCTTGGCCAGTGTAGAGCGATAGTCCCCTGTTAGTAATAAAGACGTGTGTGTGTGTGTGTTTGTTTGTGTGTGTGTGTGTGTGTGTGTGTGTGTGTGTGTGTGTGTGTGTGTGTGTGTGTGTGTGTGTGTGTGTGTGTGTGTGTGTGTGTGTGTGTGTGTGTGTGTGTGTGTGTGTGTGTGTGTGTGTGTGTGTGTGTGTGTGTGTGTGTGTGTGTGTGTGTGTGTGTGTGTGAAGAAGCAAATCATCCAGCTAAGTTGACACTTTTATTTAACACTCCAATAATATAGTCAGGTCCGAATCTTCAAGATTGTGTAACCCTGTAGGCATTTTTTGAGGAAAAGTTGTTATACCACATTTTTAGAAAGTTCAATGTCTCCTGAATGAGGATCCACCGTATAACATTGAAATAAGGGTCCCATTTTCTTGTAATTGTTATCAAAACAATAGGTGCATTATTCACAGCCGAAACACTACAGGTGGATAGGGTAACAATTAAGTTATAGATATCACCATAAAACTTTTTCAGTTTTTCATTTACATAGAGACAAACATTTTTTGTATTAAGTTTTCTGAAATGTCATGTTTACATATGCAAATGAGGCATTATCTATTTAAATGTGCTAATTTGCATAATCTAAACTTTTATATCGGAATTGAAATCCACAGACTCCAATAGACAAAGTGTAGTGAAATTAACAGTTGTGCTTTGTATTGTGTATTTTCTTTGCACTGATCTGAAGGAATACAAGTTAAGGAAGCAAAATAACACAAAATCTCAATTGACCACTGCATAAACAAAACAACAACAGTGTTTTTGGTTGTACTTCAAGTTAAATAGTGCCATGAGCATTATGCAGGGATCAAATGTCTAGCCCTTTTTGTAACAAATTTGATGCAGTGCCACCAAAACAAGGACAACAGCGTTTGGATGTGTCAGTGAAGTCTCTTTAGCATTATAAATAAGACATATAATTTCTTCCAGTTTGCATTTCTGATTCACCTGATCATGGAAGCTGTTTGCAGTCTCAAGCGGATTCACCAGTCCCCAAATTTAGAAGAATTTCCTTTCTTGACAGATGAGACAAGGGAAAGGTTAGTAAAGGCTGGAGAAAAGGGCTTTGAGACGTTAAAATGTGCTTCCCAAACAAGAGAGAAACTGTGTGATATAGACAGCAAGCCTGCAATCAATCGAATCAAGGAAATATCTTTACATGATGTTGTAACCGTCCAACTGAGAACTCTCAGAAGGGCGCATCACACAATAAATTTATAAGGGAGGACTCTCTTAACTATAACAGATTTAACCAGACTCAGAAACACTCAAACCATAAGTCCAAACACAGAAGTAGTTGCAGAAGTGTTTATATCAAATATTCCACACAAAAGAATCTTAACAGAGAGTCACCATATGAAGATAGTATGAAGATTGTTTGCTAAACAAGAAAGGAGTAAACAGTCCATTCGACATCAAATTCTAGCTTCAATCCATTCAGGCTTCAGTTTAGGGTACGTTGCAATAATGGTGTCCTTGCAGCACTCAAACATCCTTGTTATCAGTTGATTCAATTTATCCAATGATGATATTGGCATAACTCAGTAAAATCCCCATACGAAACAGTACAGCATAGGATGGATGATGTCTCAACTCAGTAGAATAAGAAAGATAACCATGGTGGATGAGTGATGTACGAGAAGTCCTTCTAAATAGAAACATACAAGCTAACATTAGCACCAAATATAATCACATGACATGACCCCAAACAAGACGTAACCCACCAAATACAAATGTTAACATCACAAAATTAACAAAACACTTACTCGGATGAGCTTAAAACACCAGTTTCTCAACCCGGACTCTACGCATAAGGTTAGCAGAGGAGGAGGCCATGCTTCTCTCCAACCAAACATGTCCCAACTCTACTTCTCCCTGCCTTTTATCCAGAGGAGGAGTAGTCTAGAGAGCCCCCTGGGGCATGGTAGTGGTACTACAATTTAAAACCATAGTAACTGCTCTAAGGGCCGTTACAATGTTAATCCGCTGTTGTGGCACAAGTCATGTTTCTCATTATTCACAAGCAAGACTCTCATTGAAAGATTACAAAGGAAAAAGCAGATTTCCAGACCACAAAGTGGTGAACCTAGTAGATCAGCGACAATGCTGCGAAGCTCAACGACATCTGTCAAGTGGGATCTTTGCATCAGATTTCGCATAAACTTCTTTAAGCAATTTGCATGGTATTTTCCTTCCGCTGCAATGAGGTCACTAATACCAGATAGACTCACATGGGCCTCCTGGTCATACTTGGACAAATCCAGGATCTGATCACTCATCTTAAATGTACTCACAGATGACAGTGTATCTTTCACTTTTGTGTCTTGGCAGAAGATGCAAAGATCCCAGAGTCACATTCAGGGACAAACTGAAAAAGAACAAGTATTTTACTTTTGCTTCCCTGTTTGAAGTTCAGCAGTCAGACCCAATCACTGGGAAGGCAAAAACTGTCAAGGCAGACAGAAACATTCTACAGCGCCTCATTGCTGCATATGAGGAAGGACGCCCAGTCAACCTCAAAAGCATTATGATGCATGAACTATTCGTTGTACCTCTGTCCTTGGCAGAAGTTAATGGGCAGCTTCGTTCAGGTTAAAAGGCGATACTTGCTAAGGTCTTGACTGCTGACATTCCATGTCCCAACCACCTTGGTGCCACAGACCTACAAGACGATCAATGCTTATCGTTGATGGTCAAGCTTTGGTCATTGGTATTGGGAAGCCACAAGAAGCTAAGACTTTTGGAGACCTGGCTGACATCTTTGTGGAAACTGTTCTCCGAAGTGGAGCACAGTTCCAGCGAATTGATGTTCTGTTTGATTGCTACCACACACACTCAATCAAGAGTGGAACCTGTAAAAGGCGTGGAAGAGGCTTGGTGGCAATCAGAAGACCAGTTGAGGGCAGAGATTGACCTCTTCCCACAAAATGGGAGAACTTTATCGCTCACGAGGACAACAAGGCAGACCTTGCTCGCTTTCTATCACAACAGCTGATTGTGAGAGCACCAGACACCAAGATTATAGTTGCTGCAGGTGGCTTCAGCGATGAAGAGAGGGTTGAAGCATCTAACACAACCCTTAACACTGACAGCTTGGAAGCTAAACGTGAAGAAGCAGACAAGAATTATCCTTCACTGCATCAGAAGCAAAGCATCAACAATTGTTGTCTCTGCAAGAGACACCGACATCTTGGTACTGCTGATTGCCCACTTCCACATGATGCCATGCCAAAAGATCTGGATGAAGACAGGTTCAGCAAAGGAGAGAAAGTACGTCCCAGTTCATGCTGTAGTGCAGGGGTGGGGAACGTTGATCCTGGAGGGCCATTGTCCTGCAGAGTTTAGCTCCAACCCTGAAAAAAACACTCACCTGCCTGTAACTTTAGCAATCCTGAAGACCTTGATTAGCTTCAGGTGTGTTTAATTAGGGTTGGAGCTAAACTCTGCAGGACAATGGCCCTCCAGGATCAACGTTCCCCACCCCTGCTGTAGTGGAACAACTGCAGATGGAGCCACAGGTCCTCGAGCTACTTCCTGGTTTCCATGCTCTCACTGGGAGTGACTCAACTTCATACATTGCAGGACATTCAATGAAGACATGCTGCAAAGTTTTCATAGACTATTCACATCTACTAACGGGGCTTGGCGAAGGTCCTGAACTGAGTGACCACACCATTCAGAATGCAGAACAGTTTTTCAAGTAGTCAAGTAGGCAGGCCCACTTGCAGCAGCCAGTTCTGCCACCCCCTGAAACCATGGGATGGAAGACAGAGGGGAATTCCCTTATTCCTCAACTCATGTCACTAACCCCAGTTCCAGATGCCTGTGAGGAGTTAATCAACTGTGCCTGCACCACTGGGTGCAAGACAGCCCGATGCGGCTGCAAGCCTAATCCATGCACTGCATCTTGCAAATGCAGAAAGTCCAATGATACTTGTATGAACAAATAACTTTTGGAATATCTGTGATCACAGTATTGTTGCTTGATTTTGTTGAAATTTCAGAGTTCCAGCAGCCATTTAAACATTAAAAACTGTCCCTTTCATGTTAATGCTGTTTTTTCATTGTTTACATGTTTAAATATTCTGAGAATGCACAGTTTAGTTCTAATGTTTAATGTTTAAACTTCAATAAATGCATTAAAACGATTTTTCTTTTGGCAGCCATTTTGTTTTTATTGTTTATGCCAAAACAGTGATTTTTACAACTCGTTATACGGCAGAAATGGATTCAGCACCTAAAAATCATATAGAAACAACACTTGAAGTACTTTTGCTCAAAAATGCCTACTGCATCTTATCCAGCGCTATTTATCTATTTTGGGACTCGACTAATATATGTGTTGTATTAGACAAGCGAGCAACTGTTTGAATAAGTAAAAGTCACAGGAAAAGTGATCAAAAGTAGCACATCCACTAAGACACGCCAGAAACTAAATGCAAAAAAAGCTACGAAAGTGAACATTTCATCCGATGTCCCCTTTAAGATACTGTATGTACTTAAAGGGTCATGAAACCCCCCTCTTTCAGCTCAAGTCTAGCTCACAATATTTTTGAAAAATGCAACTTAAATGGGCGTGGATGGCTGTGAGAAGAAGGGAGGGAGTGGGTGTGTCACGGCAGGGCAGAGGGGGGAACTGTCATCAGCCAGTGGCCCATGCATATCAACTGTCACTAAAAAGTAATCGTAATTCTATTTAAAACATATTAATGTCCATGTCTAATTGTAATGTCATTATAAAATATAGTTGTTTATATACGCACTATAAATGCATATATTTGAAAATAATTAATTTTCCGCTTTAAAAAAAAACGTTCCGTGCATAGCCTATAGATCTACGCGTCCCCTGAACCCCAATGACTTATATATTTAATTACACGTGTTGCCAGTTAACAAAATAAATACATTGACACTGAACCACGTTTTAGATTGGCTTTATTGTTCTATATTAATTCAGTCAATAGTTTAAATTTCCTTTAAGATCTTCAATGCTTTAAACTGAATGATTAAACGAATAACTGGTGATAATTTAGTATCCCTCCACCTCAAATACTAAATTACACTATTCAAGTGTAGAAACTCAAAATGAATAGTTAACAAAACAATATCTTTACAGAAATACCAGTAAAGCCTTATAAAGTGTCAATTTCTTGAATTACAGATTATTACAAATGTTAGGGCACACTTTCGGGGTGAAACAATACACTTTGAAAGCAGACAAACACGGTAGTGGCACCCTACACAAACACAAAACCACATGTCAGCATTTTCATCATGTGCATTCAAGCTCCATTTCACGAAAATCTAATATAACATACACATGATAATGCACCTCATCCACATTTGTTTAGCACATACACACTACATTAACAACTTACCGAACTCTTTTATAAAGACTTCGTAATGCTGGTCACGTGCATCGATCAAATATATCCGGTCATCTCGAACTCTAACCACAAAATACACATTATACATACACAGGATAAAACGAACACAGCCTATTACACCAGATTAAATGATGATTATTATCTTTACTCACATAGAACATCGATTAAATCAAGGATGATAATCACTTGACACACGACTGAACTCGTCTCTCATGCACTGCTTTAGCCGTCTTTCTCTGTATCGCGCTATTATCACGTCATCAACAGGGACCGCTTTTCTTAAAGGGGAAGTACTCGCTTTCTTTCTTATAAGTCCAAATACCACCCGGCTACATTCTCCCCTGCTGACATGTCAACGCCCTCGGTGACAGCGTAAGAGTTTCTCAGCTCTTTAACTGCTTCTCGGAAGAATACGGTACCCAGATTAGCTATCATTTGAGAAACAGCATTATGATTTAGGGCTGATCTAGGCTCATGGTGTGGATTTGAATGTTGACCCACATTAGATCTGGTACTCCTTCGAAGTTTGGGCAAACTAGAAACCCCATCTTCCTCCTGAAACCCTCCTCCAAGTTCTATTCCAGCCGGAACCTCGGGATCACAAGGAGACACCTCTGGAGCTTCCATCTCGTTTTCAGCTTCAGTTTCAGTCCTTACACGACTTTCAACCACACTTGGGCCAGTACATTCCACGAGCACTACACCCTCCTCTAAACTCTCATCATCCACATCCCCTGTTGAAGCCTCATCCACTTCCACATTAGGCTCAACATTCCCCTTGCGGGCCACTGGAGTAGAGACATGCACACAAGGTCTGAGATCCACCCGATTCACTCTTTTGATGGGCCCTCCCTCCACAGGCTCCACCGTATGAGTGGTCCCTTGAATCTCTTTGGTATTGGGTCGAATGCCAAGCGTCCTGGATTTTATTCCTTCCCAGTGGTCGATTCCTCAGGTATACGATCTGGCCAACCTCAATGGATGGACAAAACACTTTATCCTGAGAATGCTCAATTCGCTCTGCTGCTTTTTTCTCAGCATAGACCCTGGCACGTTCATGAGCCTCCTTCAGCCGTCTCTGATGCACCACTAACCAGTCATGAGTCGGTTTAGCCCCCGATTCTCGTCCCAACAGTGCATCCACAGGCAAATGAGGGTCCACGCCGAACAACAGATAGAAAGGAGAATACCCTGTTGTAGAATGCGGGGTAACGTTGTATGCATAGACCAGCTCGGCAAGATGTTCAGGCCACCGTCTTTTGGTCTCGGGAGGAAGTGTTCGTAGCAGCTCATGTAGAGTGCGATTAAAACGCTCGCACTGGGCGTTTCCGGTCGGATGATAGGGAGTGGTACGGCTTTTCTTAACCCCATACAGCTTGCACAATTCTGCGATTACCTCACTTTCAAAATTGCGCCCCTGGTCTGCATGTAGCCGTTCTGGGACTCCGAATTTCATGAACCACTCCCTCAAGAGAACTTTAGCTGTGGTGTCAGCTTTCTGGTCCCGCGTTACGAAAGCTTGCGTGAACTTCGTGAACACATCAGTGACAACTAAGACGTTCTCCCTTCCATCAGTGGCTGGCTCCAGTAAAGTGAAATCTACGGCCACCACCTCTAAAGGTCGGCTAGCAAGGAATGATTTCATGGGCGGGTGTACTTTAGGCTGAGGCATTTTAGTGAGAACACAGCGCTGACAGTCCTTTATCCACTGCTCAACATCCCCATACATTCCCACCCAGTAACATCTTGGCCTCAGCAGTTGCAGTGTCCTTTCAATTCCCTGATGCCCCATACCAGCATGCACGGTCTCAAGCACCTGGGTTTTCAAGCAGGTGGGGACTAACAGTTGGAAGCACTCTCCATGACGCACATCCTCCACAACACGGTACAACAATCCCTCCTTTTCCCTTAGTCGGCTCCACTGCTTCAGCAATGATCGTACGGATTTTGATAGGGTTTTAACTTCCAAGCCTGCAGGTTTACGTTTCTGGTCCCAAAAGATCCTGAACTCCTTCAGCACTGGATCTTGAGTCTGAAACGTGGCCAACTGCTCTTTAGAATAACCAGGCCAAATAGCAGTACTCCCCTTTTCCTCAGTGCTCGCCAGCACACGCGTTTCCACGGCGCGCATTTGACGGACCTCGCACCTCTCTATTCCAGCTTGAATCAATTCAACATTCAGAGCAGTCCCACGTTGTGCCAGGCTACAAATAGTCACACAGTCATCATACTCGGCATCTTCCTTGTCTACCACGGGCTCCCCTGCCAAGGGCTGCCTAGACAATGCATCCGCGGCTTGATTACACCGACCAGGTCGGTATTGGACATCAAAGTCAAATGCCGCTAACTGTGCCACCCATCTCTGTTCCAGGGCTCCTAATTTGGCAGTGTTTAGGTGACATAGTGGATTATTATCCGTGATTACGGTAAATTTGGAACCCAGCAAGTAGCCCCTGAATTTATCCGTTACTGCCCACTTGAGACTCAGCAGCTCCAACTTCATGCTGCTATAATTTTTGTCATTCCTTTCAGCATTCCGCAATCTTCGGCTCGCATAAGAGATCACTCTTTTCTTTCCCTCTTGCTGCTGTAGAAGAACGGCTCCTAAGCCCTGATTGCTTGCGTCAGTCTCAAGGATAAATGGGGCAGAGAAATCAGCAAATCCGAGCACGGGCGCACTAGTTAGTTTCTCCTTCAAAACATTAAAGGATGCCTGACACTCAGGACTCCAACCATTGATAACCTTTTGATTAACTTTTGCCGGAGGTCCCTCGTTCAGACACTGGTTGACTAAATCATGCAGCGGCCCTGCGATTTTTGAGAAGCCCGGGACAAATCTCCTATAGTACCCGCAGAAACCGAGGAATGACCTCAGAGCTTTCAGAGTAGTGGGTACCGCCCACTGCTTCACAGCAGAGATCTTGTTAGGGTCAGTGGCTATACCCTCAGCAGATATCTGATGTCCCAAAAACGTCACTGTAGACTGTAGGAAGTGACATTTCCCTACTTTGACTTTAAGTCCGGTCTCCTGCAGCCTTAACAACACAGTCCGCAACCTCTCCAAATGCTCGGGAAACGTTTTTGAGAACACCAAGATGTCGTCCAAATATACGAGCATAATCTGAAAAATGAGATCACTCATGGTGGTTTGCATTAATCTTTGGAAAGTGGCGGGGCCATTGCACACCCCCATCGGCATTCTCAGATGTTCGTACAGCCCAAATGGTGTGGTAAAGGCTGTCTTAGGCCGATCCTTTTCTGCAACAGCTACCTGGTGATAACCACTGGCCAGGTCGATGCTTGAGAAAAACTGGGCACCTCGTAACACATCGAAACTCTCATCCACTCGTGGCAGTGGAAAAGCGTCCCGTTTGGTTTTCAGATTTAGCTTGCGGTAGTCCACGCACAACCTAATACTGCCGTCGGTTTTTCTCACCAGCACCACTGGAGATGCATAGGCGCTTGAACTCTCCTGGATAACACCCTTTCTTAACAGCTGTGCTATGTGTTCCCTGACCTCTTTGTACTGGTTTGGCGGAACTCGGCGATATGGCAGGTTAATCGGTACATCATCCACCAGGTTAATCTCATGTTGTACTCTGTCTGTAAATCCGAGCTCCTCATCCCCTATGGCAAACACATTGGCATATTCGGCGAGTAATGCTTTCAACTCGGCTTGCTGCTCCACCGTACCTCCAATGTCCAGCTGGGATATCACTTTAGACCTCTGCTCTTGTCTTGATGGTGATTTAACCCCCATAGAGATCTCTTCTGCATTCGCAGAAATCCGTTGGAATGTTACCTCGTGTCCTGGGTCATTATCCACCAACTTCACTTTCGACAAAACTCCAATGCGAGTCCTAGGGTGCAACCACACATCTTCATCAGACAGGTTAATAACTTGGACTGAGCCCTCGTGATGGTGTGAGCTTAACACAGCCGGCATAACCAGCACACCTCCTGGCAACGCTAAATGTGCTGGCTCTAACAGCCACTCACTTTCACCTTTCGCATTCACCGACCACCCTTTTGCCGTCACTGTCGATATAGAGCCCGCTGGCACATGCACCACACTTTTCCCTGCTACCCGGGCCAGCCAACTCTTAGGAACATCACAGGTCTGTGCTTGCTGGAACACGTTCCTCCAATCAGTCTCTAGCCCCCCTTCCAATGGAGCCTCGAATTCAGACTGCACTATCTGCCGGCACTGACTAATGATGTTCATCCCCACAATACAGGAAACCGCTTTTGAGGAGAGCGGAGGATCCTTTACTACTAAGAAACCGCAATTTGGAATTTTCCTGCCCATCGTCTCTACCTCTAACTCGAGATATCCTAAGTACGGGATGTCCAGCCCGTTTGCGGCAGTAAGCTTGAGCCATCCAGCAGTCGAAAGCATGTCTTCATCATCACCCCCCAAATGCTGTCGAAAGAAACTTTCAGATATCGTACTCACTTGGCTGCCTGTGTCCAGGAGACAGGATACTTCTACGCCCAGAACCTTAATATCTACTTGAGGACATGTCCCCACTGCCCGCTTCAACAGTTCTTCTTGACTTGAGTCTACAGGTTGGCCCCGGATTGCTTGACTCACAGCAACCCGGGCGTCACATTTCCCGACTCAATGGAACGGGATGCAGGTTTCTTAGAGTTTTGTTTCTGGGGACAATTTCTCGCAATATGTCCGGCTTGTTGACATTTCAGGCATATGGGCTTACCATCCTCAGTGAATCGTAACTGGGTTCGTGTGTTATGACGCAGGCCCCCAGCCCCCTGTTGTTGTGTCATCAAACTATTAACGGCCTGTGTAAGCTCAAGGATCTGCCTGCCCTGTTCAGTGACTACATCCATTACTTTGGATAAAGTGACTGGGTTGTGGCCCATGGCTTTCACTTCTGCACAGTGTGCACTCTCACTGTAGGAGCCATAAGTACCACTTCGACTTTTAGTGGTCCGAACCCTCCCAGACTGCTCCTCCCAGCCCCATAGATAAGCTTCCTCCCTCACTTCCACCATAGAAGACCCAGGCTTGTCTCTTACATACCGTCGAAGTTCCCGCCTGAGTGCGGGGTCTCGGATGCCCTCTACAAACTGGTCTCTTAACATCGTCTTTTCATCTCCCACAGACTCTGGTGCACGCTTCGTAATCTGACTGAGAGTTTGGGCAAGTGCATGAGAGAAATCACGAACATCCTCCCCCTCTTTCTGCTTACGACTATAAAAGTCCTGGAGGAGCTGGGCACTGCTACGCCTATCAGTGAAAGCCTCTCTAAGGTAAGTAAGCATATCAGTGGCTGCATCCGTGTCTACATCGCATCGCAGTCGAACCTCTTCTAATGCAGCACCTCGCAGCAACGACATAACAAAATCACACTCATCATTTAGTGTCAAGTTTCTGGCTCTTAAAGCACGCTCAACCTCATCTACAAATTCATCTACTGTTCTCCCATCTTTTTCAATGTCCCCTGTGAATGGGCTGATGTGACGTTCTCGGGGTACATACACATAAGTCTTATTACACCCACCCTTCAAAGACTCAAGTGTGGCCATTGCTTCATCGTGCTTTTGACTCAGTTCTCTTAACTTCAGACGAATGTCATCCTCTTCCCCATCTGAATGGTCAGACATGTTGCAAGTCAAAGTCTTGAGCGTGGCAACTAAAAGGGACAATCCGTGCCTACTTCAGAAATCCTTGGAAAAAGCACGTCGACACTCCGTCTGCTCCGTCACGTCCTGGCCAATTCCCACGACCCGTCTCTATTCTGCGTCGAACACTCCGTCCGGCGATTGCTGGCTCCTTCTCCGCTGAAGGCTTCTCTTCACCACTACCGTGTTTGCCCACCCGTGTGCCACTAACACTTAACTGACACTGGCAAATCGATTTATAAAACGACCCCACTCCTGGTACCAAATTTTGTTGCCAGTTAACAAAATAAATACATTGACACTGAACCACGTTTTAGATTGGCTTTATTGTTCTATATTAATTCAGTCAATAGTTTAAATTTCCTTTAAGATCTTCAATGCTTTAAACTGAATGATTAAACGAATAACTGGTGATAATTTAGTATCCCTCCACCTCAAATACTAAATTACACTATTCAAGTGTAGAAACTCAAAATGAATAGTTAACAAAACAATATCTTTACAGAAATACCAGTAAAGCCTTATAAAGTGTCAATTTCTTGAATTACAGATTATTACAAATGTTAGGGCACACTTTCGGGGTGAAACAATACACTTTGAAAGCAGACAAACACGGTAGTGGCACCCTACACAAACACAAAACCACATGTCAGCATTTTCATCATGTGCATTCAAGCTCCATTTCACGAAAATCTAATATAACATACACATGATAATGCACCTCATCCACATTTGTTTAGCACATACACACTACATTAACAACTTACCGAACTCTTTTATAAAGACTTCGTAATGCTGGTCATGTGCATCGATCAAATATATCCGGTCATCTCGAACTCTAACCACAAAATACACATTATACATACACAGGATAAAACGAACACAGCCTATTACACCAGATTAAATGATGATTATTATCTTTACTCACATAGAACATCGATTAAATCAAGGATGATAATCACTTGACACACGACTGAACTCGTCTCTCATGCACTGCTTTAGCCGTCTTTCTCTGTATCGCGCTATTATCACGTCATCAACAGGGACCGCTTTTCTTAAAGGGGAAGTACTCGCTTTCTTTCTTATAAGTCCAAATACCACCCGGCTACACACGAATTAAGCATACAATTGAGGTATTATCGAAATATTTCAAATTTTAATAACGAGTGCTTATTTAACAAAAGGCAAGTAAAATGATCAGGGTTACATTTTAGACACACATACCTCTGAAGGGATAGAAAAGTCCTCGGGACTTGGTGCCGCATTACTCGAAAGACGTAACTTGGATTGGTCGTGAACAAGGTCGAAGTCCACCATTCTCCAATTCTCGAAGCCCTCTCGGGTAAAATGTTTGTGGCACACGTACAGATTAGATGTGTCCATGGTTGATGGCCAACCAAACGCCCGGAGCCGGAGTCTAGCCCTGGCAGCATCACGGGGAAACATATTCAACCCACTTTTACTTTTGCACCACGAAAGTATACACTTGCGTCCCATGATTGTCTCTCTCCTCTACTACGCGATATCACAGTTTGACATGTCTGTCATTGGAAAGATCCACGTGGTGTCATGAATAATTAAGAGACCGTGTCTTCTCATAGGATAATGAAAACTCAGTCTCATTAATAATTATGAGAGACCGATGAGTCATCAACGCACTATACAGTGCTCTGCCACGTCACAGCCTATGTTGAAGATTTTAAACCCGGAAGACGAAAATAGCGGAAAGAAAATAAAATTTAACCATTTTCACCCTACTATTAAATCTAACAGATGCTAACATTGTCTTCACTGGTGTTCAACACACATACCTCTGTTACAATCTCAGAAAATTTGGTTTAGGGTTTCATGACCCTTTAAGTAAAAATAGTTTTTCTGATCTCAAACTATTTCTAAATTATGATGTGTAGATCATTAGTCATACCATATGTATACACTTGTAAATTATTCCCAATTTTGTTTTTGTTTTATGCAGGTGGATTGAAGAAGAATTCATTGACCAATTCATTGATGTCCCCTTTAAGATACTGTATGTACTTAAGTAAGAATAGTTTTTCTGATCTCAAACAATTTCTAAATTATGATGTGTAGATCATTGGTCATACCATATGTATACACTTTTTTTTGTTTTTATGTTACACCATAACACCATATGTTTTTGTTTTATGCAGGTGGATTGAAGAAGAATTCATTGACCAAAGATGTCAACCAGAAACAGGCAGAAAAGGCTCTCACCAAATGGTTCACCGGTGCTAGAGACAGGGGTGGTATGGTTCTGGATCATGACTGTCTGAGAAGTCACCCTCTTCGTCTCGCACAAAATCCCCCATGTCCATCGCCATTCACTATGTGTACTGTCGGAAAAATAGCCAGCTAATATTCATGCCGGTATGTTGACAGAAGTTGGGGGACTTCAGGTGTTGCATGATATAACTGCGCCCAAGTAGCAGTGCTTCGCCTGTGATTCTCCCTAATATAGTCCCAAGTCAATCTCTGCCTAGGACATCGCCTAGTCTCAATCTGAATTGCTATTTGTACTCGTTGTGAATACGCAACCCACAATAAGTAATTAGGTGGGTTTTTTTTTGTTTTTTTTATCACTTTTACTCATGATATGCTACTTGACAACATAGGATTCCATTCATTATGCTAAGCTAAGCTAGCGCCGGCACTGCCAAACTAAAGCCTGGTTCACACGGGATGATTTTAAAATTGTCGGACGATTTTCCAAACCTGAGAGACCACACACACGGCGATAAGAAAATCACGGGTCTAACAGTTTTGGTAGTACAGTGTGTGGTGCGCAGTCACACGGCAAAATCAACACATCACACACGAACCGATTTGACTCCCGAGCATTCCCAGGTCAGACGGAAAATCTTGCAAAATCCCTCGACATCAAACGTGACTTCAGAGTAAACAATCATGGCGGACGAAGAGGATGCAGTGGCGATAGTTTGTAGTTTGTTTTTAACCGAATCCATTTCTGACGTCCACCGGACTTTCTGGTGCGCCATGCCGCCGGCTGTTTTGATTTTGTTTCCCGGTGCTTCTTCTACGCCTCGTCACCTCGCTTTCTGATTGGCTACACGCCACAGTCCACAGGCTGCGTGCTCGTTTGTCCCCGGGGGACATCACACACAAGGAGAAATCGGGCCAAAAAAATCCAAGATGTTGGATATCCCCGATTTGAGATCGGAGCGGTCCCGACGTCCTTCCGAGCAGACGAGAGCAGTCTTAACACACCACACACGGCAGGAATATCTGATCAGATTATTTTACGATAATCGGAGCATCCTTAAAGGGGTCATATAATGGTACATGCACTTTTACAAGTTGATTGTACTGAAATGTGTGTTGGCAGTGCCTGTACACAACCATCATATAATGATAAAAATCCATTCAGTGTTTTTGTTTTAATCTCCTTATATGTTTTCCCGTCTTAAATCGAGCCGTTCGAGCCTGTGACGTCACACGGTCGGACGCCCCTCCCACAATTGTTGATTGACAGCAGTGTTTCAACACAGCCCCGCCCTGAGCGAGCTGTCATCGTAGTCCGCCATTGTTGATACACTGGAGCAGAATGGTGTCTAAGCGATTGTGGTGTTCTGTTCTTGGCTGTAATAACGAACACAGCAGTCATTTTGATCTTCCTAAATTCGAACCGCTGAAGACGCAGTGGCTGAGTTTTGTTTACGATGTGAATATACCCCACAATCAATGTCAATGCGTTCATGTTTGCGCGAATAATTTCTCACCAGACTGCTTTTTAAACGAGCATCAGTGTAAATCTGGTTTTGCTAAGAAGCTGGTCCTGAAAAAGGAATCGGTACCAACTATTTGTGTTCCTGCTGCACTTCCAGGAGAAGTGAGTGTAACATTTTATTAACCTTTAAATATTAATCTTTGCAAATCGCTTGCACGCTTCACGATGAATGTGGCTAATGTTTACACTCAGGGTATATTACGGCATGTTTTCTCTGTAACGTTACGACGTTCTCAATATAATTCATAATTCCACGTTTATAATGAACAACGCGTTATGGTTATTGTGTTATTAAAAACTCTGTACACAGGTGTTACAGTTAACGTGCTAACACTAAGTTACACCTGGTTTACTTGTATGTTACTGATTAAGAAGTAATGTCAAAAAAACAGTTATAACTGCATGAAGATGAATGGTAACACAATACCGGCAAAATACTGTTTACATCTTGCAAATGCATATGATTCAAGACTATTAATACTCTAATTGATGTTATCCACAAAAATTGATGTTATCCACATTGATGCACAAAATCCACAAAGAAACCTGGAACAGGAATATCAATGCAGTTACAATACTATAGATGTACTTAAAAGTTTTCTTAAAACATAAAACATTTTCGTACTGCACTAAACATAAAAATACAACAAATTCTTAGGTATCCTTCAACTACTGCTAGAATCATTACTGACATGACCTCATAAACACATAGCATTTGTATCTCACTACTCTACCCTGCTAGTATACAAAAATAGATCAAAGTGACATTACGTTAACCAACCATTCAGAAGCGTCCTGTTCGAGCCTTAATTGTCGAACTTCTTCGGGCCGCCATCTTGTTCCGGGTCCGATATGGTTCAAATTGGTATGGTTGCACTACAGATGTGTCCTCAGAGACTCCCGCTGCCATTCTTTCACCAAAATATACCATCAACTGTTGTCAAGGCAACACTCCACGTGCGTTGTGTCAAAAACGCCCCAAAGAACAGAGGGGCGGAGTCAGCAAAGCTCATTATCATTTAAAGGCATATGCACTGAAATGGCGTGCTGAAAACAGAGCTGTTTTTGAGCAGGTAAAATGAGTGTTTTCTTAAAATACTAATGAGAATTTTTAATAAAAGTATATTACAAAGTTTTAATTTAGACCCTAAAGATTCATATTAACTTGTACAAAAATTGCATTATATGACCCCTTTAAGATTGTCGGAAGGGGTAAATCGGGGCTAAAATCGGCCTAATTATCCTGCCGTGTTAACCAGGCTTAAGACAGTGCCTGCACTGAGACAAAAATGCTTTTGCCCACCTATCTTAATGCAGGGGAGACTGTGAATAAGCCCTATTTCAAAAAACGGTGGAGTGTTCCTTTAAACGAATATAACGACTGGCCAATGGGATCGTTAAATGTTGCATAACTAATGAGCTGAACTGTCGGGAGCAGGACGCTGAATGGCGGCGACATCAGCAGGACGTGATCGAGGAAATAGTAATCGACTGAAAGCGGGAAATTAAAAAAATGTAGGAAATACTGTTTTAGGAGCGGTTGAGCACGACTGCTTCGTGAATGGATCAGACATAGGTAGGTGGGCAGAAATGGATTATAGTGAAGGGAAAGATGAAGAAAATGAGGGAATATGGAAGGGAGAGTTTTCAAAAAAGAAAGACAATCAAGTAAAAGGGAATAAAAGAATAAGAAATGAAAATGATGAGGGGTCGGAAAGTGAGGAAGAAGGACATGAGCAAAATAAGAAGGAAATAAATGAGAATTTTATAGTCATAATAAGATTCAATGACAAAGATCAAGAGAGTTTGAAGATTATCAACCCGTTTGTATTAACAAAACATCTGGCAAGTAAGATAGGGGAGATAATATATGCAAAGGTTCTTAATGATGGAAATTTGTTGGTAAAATGTGCAAATGAGGGTCAATTTGAGAAAGCATTCAAAGTAAAAGAGATTGGAAAACTAAAAGTGATCAACACAAGGAGGGTGGGAGCACGAAATGGGGGAGGATGTAAAGGAGTGATCACAGGGGTACCTATGAATGTAGGAATGGAAGAACTTAAAAGACATCTTAAAGGGGGGGAAATAGTGAGTGCGCAAAGATTTAAAACAACAAGAGAAGGAGTTTAAAATTATAGTGAAACAGTATTGATTGAATTTGAGGGGGAGAATATGCCAAAAAAGGTATACCTTGGTTATATGAGCTACCCAGTGAGAATGTATGTGCCAAGACCATTGAGGTGTTTTAACTGTCAGAGGTTTGGACATATAGCCAATAACTGTAAAGAGAAGAAGAGATGTGCAAGATGTGGGGGCGAGCATGACTACGGAGAGTGTGGAACAGGAGTGCAACCAAAATGTTGTAATTGTGGAGGGAACCATAATGTGGCATATGGAGGATGTGAGGTGATGAGGCAGGAAAATAAAATCCAGAAAATAAGAGTGTAAAGAAGGATCACTTATGCAGAAGCTGCAAGAGTGTCAAGAGTACATGACAATATCACCACAGAACAAGCAGAATTGGGGGTTGAAGAACAACAGCAAAGAACAAGTGA
Organism: Gila robusta; assembly: GCA_030770095.1. Lineage (NCBI taxonomy): Eukaryota > Metazoa > Chordata > Actinopteri > Cypriniformes > Leuciscidae > Gila > Gila robusta. Next base: position 817,814 of record JAVALU010002343.1, on the reverse strand, counting down.
CAAGATGTATGTGGACAAAAAGGACTTGGTAACGTTTATTGCAGGAGTGATAAATATTACTGCTGAAGTTAAATCAAAAAATGATAAAATACAGCTGGTTGTCAAAGCAGCAGTAAATCATTTAGGACTAGTGGGACTAACATGGGAAGAAATGAGGGAGAATATCACTAATCAGTCAAGCCAGGATGCACCATGTATTGGTTAATATTAATGGTTATTATTTTACAATGGAATGCTAGAAGCATACTGGCCAATGGCCAGGAATTCAAACATTTCATCAAAGACAGTAAAGTAAATCCAGATGTAGTGTGTATCCAGGAAACTTGGTTAAAGCCAAATTTAGAGTTTGTGATTCATGGATATATAGGGATAAGGAATGACAGAGTTAATGGGGGACGGGGAGGAGGAGGAGGAGGATGTGCTACATTTATTAAACAAGATATTCCATATAGGGTTCTAGAAAAGGGAAAGGATCTAGAATACATTGTGGTAGTATTGTGGGAAAGAGGGGAGGAAGTGGTTATAATAAACTACTATAATCCTTGCAAAAGGTTGGAAGTAGATAAGTTATCAAGGATACAAGGAATTAATAGACAAAAAGTAATATGGTGTGCAGATTTGAATGCTCATAGTAAAATTTGGGGGGTTCACATACAGATGTAAATGGAAGGGTGATAGAAGAGTTGATGGATGATAAGGAGTTAGTGTGTATGAATGACGGAAGAGGAACAAGAATAAACATAACAACAGGAAATGAATCGACATTAGATATTACATTAGTGTCTAATACCTTGGCTGGAATAAGTAACTGGCACGTTTGGAATGATTCAACAGTGGGCAGCGATCACTACCCAGTATCATGCTCAGTGGGAGAGCGAGTGGAAGTAAGACAAGGTGAAGGAATACTAAAATGGGGTTTTAGAAGAGCAGATTGGGAAAAATTTCAGCAATTAAGTGAGGAATCAATATCAAGGATAGACATTTCTGTGAATATAGACGAAATAAACAAACAAATAACATCAGCAATTATTGTGGCAGCAGATGGATCTATTCCCAAAAGTAAACAAAGGAGGATTAAAAAACTGGTACCATGGTGGACAGAAGAGTGTCGTCAGGCTGTTAAAAACAGGAATAGAGCATTTAAACTAGTTAAAAACACCCATAACTTGCAGCATTTGATTCAGTATAAAAAGGCACAGGCTAATGTGAAAAGAACAGTACGTCAAGCTAAAAGGACAAGTTGGAAGACATTTTGCAATGAAATAGGAAGAACAACACCTGTGGGAGAGGTTTGGGGAATGATAAAAAGGATGGGAGGAGTAAGGAGGGAGTGGGATTTTCCAGTTTTAAGTACTGAGGAAGGAACAGCAATCTCCAATAAGGATAAAGCAGAGATGATGGCAAAAGCATTTGTAAAAATTCACAGTTCAGATAACCTATCAGAAGTATGCAAAATGAGAAAGGAAAGAACAATGAATCAGCATCCAGGTGTATTAAACTGGAGGGATAAAGTTGATGATAAAATTGATGAACCTTTTAATATGGCAGAGTTAATGAGAGCAATAAACAGAGCTAAACCAACATCTCCAGGAAAAGATCAGATATGCTACGTGATGCTAAAACATCTAGGGAATGGAGCGCTCTTAAAGTTGCTGCACTTTTATAACAGAGTGTGGGAGGAGGGAAGATTACTGAAAGCATGGAAAGAGGCAGTAGTTGTTCCAATAAGGAAACCTGGAAAGGATCCTTCTAAACCCACTAGTTACCGACCAATAGCATTAACATCAAATGTATGCAAAATTATGGAAAGGATATTAACAGAAAGGTTATCGTATATACTAGAAAAAAATGGAAAGCTAGCAAACTATCAAAGTGGTTTTAGGAAAGGAAGGAGTACCATGGATTCGGTGATAAGACTAGAAAATGAAATAAGAAAGGCTCAGGCAAATAACGAATCAGTCATTACAGTGTTTTTCGATATAGAAAAAGCTTATGACATGATGTGGAAGGAAGGATTGTTAATAAAGTTGCACTTGGTAGGTAGCCTGGTTCTACCAGACTCTCGTACATTTCATTTGTACAGAGAGTCTGGCACCGCTCCATTGACAAGCGTTAACTTCCTTGTAGGCGGGTATTCTATTGAAGTCTAAAACTATTGGATCTGCCCAGAGTCACTCTATCTACCATAACCAATCGCTAACGTTTGGTCGTGACATATGTCTTTTCCCGAACCCCGTGGGAGGATGGCCATAAACACGAAACTAAGCAAAGATTGTTCTTGCTCCGGCTTTAACTTCTTGATATTCGGCAGCGTTGCCACAACGGACCGAATGGCTTCGCTCGCATCTTTCTTATTTGAACTACAACTCAAAATAACGCACGAGTCGACATCAACGTCATCGTTCTCAGCCACTCCCTCTGTTCGCTGATTGGCCCGGTAAAAAATTGATTTCTGGAAACCGAAGTCTACAGCGCAATCCCAGACGTAGTACTGAAGGAAAATGAAATTGAGCGGAAGTGCGTAGGAGGGCGGAGCCAGGCTACTTGGTAGGTGTAGGGGGCAGAGTCTTCAACTGGATAAAGAATTTTTTGTTTGGAAGAAAAATTGAAGTACGAATAGGGTCAGACATATCAAGTCAGTACGATGTGGGCAATGGAACGCCTCAAGGCAGTGTGATAAGCCCACTACTTTTTATCATCATGATCGATGATGTCTTCACAAAGGTGCCAATGGATATAGGGAGGTCACTGTTTGCGGATGATGGGGCTTTGTGGAAAAGGGGAAGGAATATGGAGTATGCAATTAGGAAAGTACAAGGAGCAATTGATGAGGTGGTGGAGTGGGGATATGATTGGGGGTTTAAGTTCTCAATAGAAAAAACACAAACAGTCTTTTTCACCAGGAAACAAATTAAGGAAGGGATGAAGTTAAATATGTATGGGAAAGAATTAGAAAGGGTTGGAACATTCAAATTTTTGGGAGTCATTTTCGATTCTCGGTTAACATGGGCAGATCATATAAAGAAAATAGAAGTAAAATGCAAAAAAGTTATTAATGTGATGAGATGTTTGACAGGTAGGGAATGGGGAGCAAGTTGCTCTGCATTAAAAGCAATATATGTGGCATTGATAAGATCTGTGTTGGATTACGGAAGTGTAGCTTATGGGTCAGCAGCCAAATCTCAATTACAGAAACTAGATATGATTCAGGCACAGGCATTAAGAGTGTGTAGTGGTGCTTTTAAAACTTCACCAGTACCTGCACTTCAGGTAGAAATGGGAGAAATGCCGTAAGCATTAAGGAGGAGGCAGATGATGACAAACTATTGGGCCAATTTGCAGGGACATAATGATTTCCACCCCACTAAAGTAGTGTTGCGGGAGACATGGGAGAACGCAAGATTTAATGGAGATAATTTTAGTCGAGTAGGTAATGAGGTAGCAATAGAATTTGGAGTGTTTGATATGAAGTTGAGCCCTGCAGTTGTATATCCGATGGTGGCTCCATGGGTACTTGTTTGGCCAGATATTGACTGGTATTTGTTAGACTTAAAAAGGAAAGAAAAAGATCAAATAGATTTGGTTAGAGCATTCAAATACCATATAAATAAAGATTATAAAGAATTCATACATATATATACAGATGATTCTAAGAAACCCGAGACAGGGGTGACAGGATATGGGGTGGCAATACCTGCAAAAGGAATAGGAATTAATAGAAGAACATCAGATTTTTTGGGAGTATATACAGTGGAAATGGTGGCAGTGTTAGTTGCGTTAAGGTGGGTGGAAAAAACAAGGCAAGAAAAGGTGCTGATATGCTCCGATTCATCCTCAGTCCTTGTGAGTTTAAGGTCTTTTCATTCTAAGAGCCGTCAGGATGTATTGTATGAAGTCCTTCAGTCAGTTACAAGGATAACAAATCAAGGAGGACAGGTACAATTTATGTGGGTTCCAGCACATGTAGGGGTGAAAGGGAATGAGCAGGTGGATGAATTGGCAAAAAGGGCTTTAAAGAAGGAAAATATAGAAATGCAAATTAAAATAAGTAAAGCAGAGGTCAAAAGTATTATCTGGGAAAAAACTAACCAAATGTGGCAAGAAAGATGGGACAGAGAGGAGAAAGGAAGGCATTTATATCAAATTCAAAAGAGTGTAAAAATAACTAGGTTAGGTGGTGGTCACAGAAGAGAGGAAATTGTAATGACAAGGTTAAGGCTGGGCCACTGTGCTTTAAACAAATCACTGAAAATTATAGGAAAACATGAGACAGGCTTGTGTGAGTGGTGTCAGGAAGAGGAGTCAGTGGAGCACATAATTATAAGATGTAGGAGGTATGAGGTACAGAGAGTGATAATGAGGAATAATTTGAGGGAATTAGGGGTACAGGAATTAACATTAAATGAGTGTTGAATATAGGTGACAGAGCACAGGTTAGAATATTGTTAACTTTTTTAAGGGAAACTGGTTTGTATGATAGGTTATGAGGATAAATAGGGATATAGGAAAGTGTGTAGGGAAATTAATGAATGTGAGTGTGTGTTATAAGGTTTTTTTTTTTTTTTAATGTGGTAATTAGATTGTAAGCCTAATGTCTGATTCACACTCCGGAGCAGAAGGTGGCGGTAATGCACCAAAAGCTGGTTGCCAACCGCCGTTAAAAACAAAGAAGAAGAAGAAGAGCTGAACCATAGATATCAGCCGTTTCTCAATATGCGTTCTTGTCTGTTCTTGTGGACTTGTGAAACGTCATCAGTCGCTGCCCAAGTACTGTCTCAATACACAAGTTTGCATTTTGGCAAGAACGGTTAAAAATCCTGGAAGTGTTCTTGACACGCCCATTTTACCGAGGATGCATCGGTTGGGAACTTGTGTGAACTTGACGGCAGAAATATCTCAGCATTCATTTCGGCATTCAAGGAGCGGGGAGCAGAAAGGCAGAACAACAGTAAGTCGTTTTTCTACAATTTCGTATGCTATTTCATCACTAAATTCTACACTACTGTGTAGATTTCAAATATTGCCATTTTTACGAAAATTTATAGCGAATCGAAAATATGCTCAAACATTTTCGGTAGTGAAGAATCTCCATAAGCGCACGCGGGTGTAGCTAGCGAGCCAACCGGCCAGTCATGCTAAAAACCTGGCTGTTATCATCAATAATTCTTGTTGTGTTTGGGTACTGAAGACGGTGTAGTGCCGAATTCTGACCCCCGCCAAATTATTACCCCCCTAGTATGGTAGGTTTAGGATTAGTTGTGGGGGAGGGGTTAGGATTAGGGGTGGGATTAGGATTAGGCAATCAGATACTGATTTCAACGAGGGGGGTAATAATTTGGCAGGGAGTCGAAATTCGGCACAACAACGGCGCTGTGCGGGGGTATTGCGCAATACCAGCAAGAACACATCGCCTCAAACTGTCAGCAGCGTTCTGTGTGCTCGTCACCTTGTAAGTTCATTCTTCCAAGAACAACTAGCAAGAGCGTTCTCCCCAAGAACACAAGTCCGCTCTTTGCATTCTTGGTTTTGAGAAACGGCCATCATATAGAGACTAGATGCCCTATTGGCCGCTGGAAACCGAGAAATCCGGCCGCCATCTTGAACCGGTCGTATTCCTAGTTTCGTTGCGTGGCAGCAGATAAGATGCCAGAGCATTGTGGAGCATTTTCCTGTTCTAATCGCCGGACCATCGAAAATAGGGCTTTTCACAAGTAAGTCTTAACATTACCGTACTATTGGTTGTATTTTGTGAATAGAATATTACCAGATAATCGAGAAGGAGCAAGGATATTTGCTATTACTGTACTGAAAGCGTTGTGAAATGCTGTTTACTGCATCAGCCGGTGTTCACCCGGCATGGAGAGGTGGGGTAACTGTTAAAGTAATAATTACAAGAGCTTCTAGGTTATCAGATAAGCATTCAACTGCCCTGTTGTATAGGTTATTTGTGTTTGCGCACATGATATCAGGAAGCAATGTAATACACGCATGACAGCGATGCGCAAATTGAGTTACCCCTCCAACTTCTAGTGTTATTGATAACCTATATCTTATCACATGCGATTTGGCTATTGATATTACAGAAATCCTGTGGTAAAATTACATTATTAACTTACTCCATCTACCCTTGTAAAGTTAATCCGAATAGGGCTTTAGTCTCGACATTTTCCCCTCCCACATCCACATACAATAAAAAAGGTATAGGCTTAATGTTGTCCGAATTTAATTTTTAGAAATTACTGATGCAAACACGTTGAAAAGCTTCTTCTCAATTTTTATTACAGGTGGCTGCGTTCGGTGGATTCGGTGGCTGCGTTCTGTGTGTGAAAGTGTGTGTGTGTGTGTGTGTGTGTGTGAGAGAGAGAGAGAGAGAGAGAGAGAGAGAGAGAGAGAGAGAGAGAGAGAGAGAGAGAGAGAGAGAGAGAGAGAGAGAGAGAGAGAGAGAGAGAGAGAGAGAGAGAGTGTGTGTGTCTGTTCGTTTGTATGTGCGTGTCACAAATAATAAATTGTTTCTTCAACTTATTAAAATATCTTACTTTACTGAAACTATCTGTTTCTGCTTCTTTATTATATTTATAGTGTGTTATTTATAAAATACATTATATCCTTCATCACACATAATGTGTCTGGTCACTTTATATCTTATATCAGAATATTATATTACTGTATTACTGTTAAGCCTACTATGGATATTAAAATACGCCGAACCATGTGTCCTGTATCATAGCTACATGAATGACCTTTGCAGCAAAAAAAAAAAACGCGTGAAAATCAGTTCAGTATTCAGTGAGATATGATTAATTTAATGCGCTGACAGCTCATTTCACCTGCCATTCAGATTACACTGAGCGGAGCGGGTGACCGATTTAAGATGGCGGCTCCAATTCTCGTCCGTGCCAATAGGCAGTAGCGGTCGATAGGGCGTCTACCTATATGATGTCTATGAGCTGAACTGTCATCTGCTGCATTCTTCCGGTCCTGCTGTTTGCTTCGGGTGATTAAGAAAGTCTGTCTGAGATAATTAAAATGTGTGTTGGTCAACGAGTTGAATGCAGTTAAACGTATTTGATTATAAATGTTTATAACTGCTGAAACACGAATAATAGTTAATTTCCATTAAGCATTACGATTATAATGTGTCTCGTGAGAATGATGTGTAACGGTTTCTGTCTTCCGTCTAATTTGTTAATTTTGTTAAAAACCTTCACTTATATACCCAGTATTCGTTATTTCAGGGGCGGATCTACAGGCACTCTAGAGCCTTGCCCCCCCAGCTGCCCCCCTAACTTTGATGATCCAAAAACTGCACTTGTAAAAACAACCCGCAAGCTTCTCAAAACAGTGAACTAAACGATACATTTACCAAAAGTGAACAATTTAATTTTTATTAAAGCCCCTCCCATCTCCCCCTCAAATACTTAGTACGTCCCTGATTCAAACGTGCAGAGCGGCGTTCGCTCAGTCTGGCTCACACACACACACACACAGCGAGTCTGCTGCGGTGCGGTGGCCCTGCAACCCGACTGGAGAGACTGAGCTGCCCCAGAGCCTCTGAAGGTGAAGTGAGTTTCCCCAGGTGTAGTTAAACACACGTTTAACTTAAAGTTACATTTGTAATGAATGTATTATATGCTAAAGACGATTCAGCATCAGCAAAAACAGCGAGTCTATTACGTTAGCCAAAATCAGCGGTTAAATCGCTCCCTCGTGATTTGTAAGAGCACTCTTCACTTTGATTAGACTAATTTTGATTTTAGTAAAGACAAGAACAGCTTAATAAAAAATATAAATTGTTTGTATCCATAACGTTTACTGATGGTCGCCGTTACGCCGACATTACGTTACAACACACAATACAGTGCCAGTTAGGAGATCGATCATTTGATTGGCTAAGCAAATCCAATTCCTCTCAGATATCACAGCAATGAACCCAGGTTACAACTGGGGAAATAACAAATACAATTAGGATTATTATATTAAGTAGTCTAAACATAACTGGTGTGTGTGCATGTGATAAATCTTTCTGATTTTATATTTGTAATATAGGCTATTATTAGCTACATGGACCTACAGTGTAATGTAATCAGAGGTGTCAAGTCCAGGTTCAGAAAGTAAAATTCCTCCTCAGTAGGGAGACCGGGGACAGTTGCAACAGGGGATGGTTGCAACATGTCATTTTTCTCCAACCAGAAACAAGCTAGAGTAATGACACTCACACTGCACATGCTTAATTGGATGCCCCCCCTTGCAGAGAAAAATCAAGGAGATTCCTGAGCTTCTCCAGGATTTATTGAAGAAAAACTGTTTTTAGAGTATGAAAGTATTTTTTTTCTTGAGCTTTGTTTTTGTTAAACTGTTGTCACTGTTTTTGTGATTCAGCTCAAACTTATATGTTTTAAATTAGTGATATGTTAACTTTAAGCTAGTATGATTAGCATGAATCAAGGTCAATTGTTTAGCTAGCACATGTGGTTTTATCATGGCTGACAGGAACGGGGACAGTTGCAACAGTCCCGTACAATGCATAAAAACAGACTACATAGTAGTATTTTTAACTTTTTTTCATAAGTTGTACATATATATATATATATATATATATATATAAAATATAAAATGTAGTTTAAAAAAATGTTTTACATGACAATAGTCTAAATAAAAGTTAATTGCCTTACAAATTGTTCCATTCTTCCTATGTCACTAAAAGCCTACTGTATTTTATATCAATTTGAATATTTGACATCTGCACATAAGGCCTACTCATCTAGACAAATCTATAATTGTCATCTAATCAAAGCTGATGAATAAATAACACTGTAATATTATTATACCTTACATTTTTGATAATAATCATTTTGCTAACACTGACATATATTGTAATATATTGTATTTGTAACATGTTGCAACTGTCCCCGGGCCCGGGCAACATCTGACTCCTTACATTCAAATGCAAATTGTGAAAAATGTAGATTCTGTAATTATCTTTAAATGATTTAGACTATTAACATACAGATGAAAGTTTATTCTATAAACAATTGGTTTGTCTAATCCAAACCGTCTCTGAGTAACAGAGCCAAATGCAAAAAGTGTTGCAACTGTCCCCGGTCTCCCTATTTTGTTCCAATCACGTGGATTTGCTAATTAGCACAGTTTTTCAGCCAGGAGATAGAACTAACTAGTGACATCAGCTGGCTGAGTTAATGGGTGGAATAAACATATGGCAGGACTTTTACTTTCTGACCCCTGGAATTGACACCTCTAAATGTAATACAAGGATAACCAGAGGTTTTCACATATTGACTTTTGCAGGCAAGAGTAGTTGAAGAAAGTAGCTGGAGCCTAACCATTAAGGCTAAAAGTCCTTGGACACAATTATTGTACTTTTTTTTATATTTTCATTTTGCTTTTTATACTTTTACTTTTTAAAAGATGCACAGTTTTGTTTTGTTTGAACACTGCACTGAGCTTATTCCTGTTGTGAATTAAAAACCTTTGTAGTGTGTAAGGGCATGATTAAACAATAATACTTTGTTTTTGTGTTTGTTTTGTTAAAGCAGTTCACATAGGGATTCCCACCGTCTGCCCCTGCCACCCTGCCAAGACCTCTTGCCACCCCTTTGCCCCCCCATGTAAAATTTTCTAGATCCGCCACTGCGTTATTTTGATATGAAATTGGGCTTTTTGTTCCTGTTTATATGAAATATGGACCGCCGTCAGATAGCCTACGCCTTTGCCCTTTGGTTAAATAATATCGGTTTCATTCATACTCGACGCCGGAGGGCACGATAAGTCCACAAGATTGACTAACGTTAGTCATAAAACGCATGAATCAGTTTTCAGTCAAGCTAACGCCGAATGAAAAGTTGATAGAGACTTATGACTGATGAAACATGACAACAATAAACACGATCATCATATTTTTTAAGACTTTACAGTTCTTTTGTACATGTCCATCCATGCAGGCCTGTGCAAATATTTGACTCATATTATAGTGAATCATATGTGATTTCTTATTTTTCTCCCTTTTTCTTGTATGTGAACGCATGTCTGTAAAAATATTGCCAGTTCATTGCATCCATTGCGGTAAGTAATCTTTTTATCTGGCTGTCTATCACATTCTCATTTTTTTGCATTTACAATAGATAGGGCCTATGGAACAGCATATTTTCACATAAAAGAGGTTATTACATGGCTTGGTTGAATTTGCTTGGATTCATATATTAGGACTGTCAAAATTAATGTAACACATTTAATTAACTTTTTCAGTTTAACGCATTAAAAATATTTAACGCAATTAAAGCAGCCTCCGTTTTTTTTTTCTGTCATCTTTTATGATATTTTACAGTATATATTTTACAGCATATGATCACTCTATCATTTATTGAAGTGCTATTAAACCATTAAAGCGTGATGAGATGAGAAAGAAATTGTGTGTGTGTGTTTGTCTGTGTGTGTGTGTGTTTTTCTTGAAATGCAGCCTAGAAAGGGTCTCTTTCTTTGTCTAGGAGAAAGGGTCTAGAAGACTGCTCTGGGATGAACAGTGCATTTATCCGGAAAGTGGCCATTAATGGACTTGTCTCAAATTCTAGTATATTCGTATAGTATTCATGTTCCTGACTCTCCCAGGCCTGTAATTCTTTTCAATTTGTGAAAAAGGATAAAACTTGTAGGTCTTAATAGAAGGATTAAAATATAAGAACTTAAATCAACCCTAAATTTATTGGCTATACTACAAACTCAAAATAAAGGGGCAGCTGTTTTTTCAACAATATCTTTTAAGTTGTTTCGCTTGTGATAATGTCGTAGGTCACATGATAACGTCAACATGGCAGATGTCCGGATCGCATTCATACTTCACGCTTTCAGGCTATATACTCTTTTAGCGCTCGTTAAGCAAGTACTTGATGAAATGAAGTACCTACTCAGTGAGTATGCGGTTTCAAACGCAGACACTTTCTGTCTTCACACCCACTTGAACCAAACTCCGGGAATACATCATGTAAGTAGACAAGTGATCAAAAACCACAAGTGTGGCAATTTCTGACACATGCAGAAGGAAGATGGTCTGAGGCACATGTTGATGAATTTATTCGTATGCATTTACACTACAATGTGGAAAAAGTTCATGATGCAGCATCTCCCTCTTGTGGCCTTGAGTTGCACTTAAATAGTTATCACCTTTACCCTCTTCACCTGTAGAGGGGGCACAAACATAAATCAAAGAATTTATTAAAATAACGAAATGCATAATAATGCATAAATTAAATACAAAACATTTTATAAGCAAATACTTGGGTTCTACAGTTTTAATACATCAAGTTATTATTTTTTAGTAATATTTCAGTACGGACCTTTTAAAAATAACCACTAAGGTGCATTGAATAATTTTATTTAATCACTTTTACTTCTCCACAAGTTGTTTTAGTACAATGTGTGTCTGTATATCACATTATCCTTTTTCTTGTTCAGCTACTGAAAATTAGAAAAACATTAAAAAAAAAAATCAAATCATAAACAAGTTATTTAACTCAACAAATGTATGACAGGTAGTTTCATAAACTGTCTCCTGAAATGATACATTCCTCTCTTTGGTTTTGTTTTGTTTTTCTTTTTTAATCCAGAATACTGTAACTTTATTTCACGAAGGTCATCAAAGTCTTTACAGTGCGATTTGCCAATGCAGGATCCTGATACTCTTTTTGTGATCCACTAGGAGAGATTTCAACGAGAGCCTCTTGCTCAGAAATTGGCAGGTATGTGCCGTGGCATGTAGAAATTTAATTGTGAGGGTGTGTGTGTTTTTAATGATGTTGTGTGACAATTCAAAAGGATGTTCCAGAAAAACAGCTTTAAAAAACAGCCATTGAACATCAGTATGGAGTAACAGTGTGAGGTGATTGATTCCCATTTCATGACACAATGTAGACAACAAACAGGAATTTAAAAAAACTTGCTTTAACAAAGTTCACAATTCTCACAGCATCGTCCAAAACTTCCTTCAAACGGCCTGACAATCCATTGGTGGCCAACGTCTACAGTGCTTAGCATAAGTGAATACAGAGATTGGCGTGGTTTTATTTCAGGCTAATAGCTGGTATGATTTGCATTGAGAGATGATCTTATGGAAAGTACCCCAAGCCAATCTCTAGGTATGGTGAAGGGAATGTGATGATGTGGGGCTATTTTAATTCCAAAGGCCAAGGGAACTTTATCGTGGAATTATGCTTTTATGCGAAGCAATAGTTTTAAAATGTCTTCTGCCATAGCGATGTGACGTGAAACAGTGCTGTCTGATGATGGCATCATCTTTATTGTTTTTTTTTTGTTGCTTTTCCCCGAGCATTACACCAGCTATATCAGCAGCAGCAGGAACTTCTCCACAACAGTATGGGGTTTGACCGTCTTAGCCACTCTTTAACTCACCATGTAGGATGCTTCCAGACCCTTCTTATTAAGGTTTTCTGATGCTGTTAAAAGGGCCTTTGCTACTTCCGAGATGATGGTCTTGGTAATGGTGAGATGTCGTTTTGGCTTCAGATGCATCGCTGTCAGTATCGAGGTCAACCGTAGTATGCGGTGCACCCCCCCTCGCTATTGAAGCACTGTCAGAGGGACCTGGGGTACTGCTTACTTGTCCATTTGCATCTTACTGTGTCGTTACCTATAGCCGTGTGCTGTCGATACCAACTACATGCGGCAAGTCAAGATGTGCACTTGCGCATAACGCTTGAGTGGATGCATTTTTTGACAGCAAAATAAGGGGTAATTTGATTGGATGTTATGGATCATTTGACCTTTTATGGCACATCCATTTATTTATTTTTTGTATACTAGAGGGGGCATGCGCTTATAAATTTTACCTGTAAGAAACGTATGCTTAGTTGAATGTTATTTAAAGGGGTCCTGAACTGCATTGTTTTATTGTTTTATGTTTCATGGGGTGCACTTACAATGTCAGTATGATTTTTACATCAAAAAATTGTCTTCATTTAGAAATAAAAGGCATTTGTCCTGCCATGATTTTAATCCCCTAATTTGAACGATCTGTTTGAAGGGGCGTGACTGCTGTGAGGCTTCAATGTAAACGCCCACTGCTGTGATTGGCTGCTGTGAGGCTTCAGTGTAAACGCCCACTGCTGTGATTGGCTGCTGTGAGGCTTCAGTGTAAACGCCCACTGCTGTGATTGGCTGCTGTGAGGCTTTGGTGTAAACGCACACTGCTGTGATTGGCTGTTTCTGTTTAAATTATATTAAGCCCTAAAGTTCTGCATAATTAAAAACGTCTATAGATAGAGGTTACACTCGTTCTGCAGTACCGTTGCTCTCACGGAACAGATAGAAAGGAACAGATTGAAATGATATGCTTATTTAACTTTTTTGTGTTAAATAAAAAGTACCGTCAGATGAAATCCTGCAGGTGTCAGTGCTTTCTCCGTCCATGCAATAAATGCACATCCTTGAATGAGAGCGGATTTCTAGCACATTTACTTGAACTTCTTATGTAATATCTATGGTTTGACCCATTTGAGAGGCGGACAAAATCAGAATTTAAAATGGACTGAATAAAGCTCTCTACGAACTTGACGTGCGATACCGCGCTGACTGACATGTTGTAACGCTCTGCCTAATCAAGGCAGGATACAACACAAAATATTCGTTCTGACCCTCTATAAACGTTTGATAGAATTGCTCACAATGTTAATGTGGCAACCACAGGGACAAAGGACACTACACATATGTTGTATGTTTTAGTTTAGACTACGCCACCCTGGGAATTTCACCCAGAGAATATTATCCGCACACAGGTTCCTCACCAAAGACAGGAAACATGGAGACACAGGTATTTATACAAAATTACAAAAGGAAGTTTATTATAAGTTATAACAAGACCCCATACACGAAAGACAAACCTCAAATACAACGTTCAAAAAAAGGAAGCTGCGGCCTTGGCAAGAGATGTGTATATTCCCCTCATACACACTACACACTCACTCTCACAGCACAAAGAGCCCCAGTGAAATGATCGGTCACGGCACACGTTGTAGACACCACCACCAAAGATAGGAGGGAAACAATCAATTTCCTAAGCCCAAAAGGCCACAGCTCCTAAAAACAAACACACTCTACACCACACACACACACACACACACACACACACACACACACACACACACACACACACACACACAACACACAAAATAAGAGATTAATAAAAAAAAGGTCATACAAGCAAACAGGTGGATGACAAATACTCATCCACCTACAGGCCTTGACATTCAACCTTAATAGGCGGAATCCAAATGAAATAAACAATTATAGTAAACAAATTTTGAAAATAAACTTTACGAAAATCAATAAACAAGAAAACAATTATTTTGTGTTATACATAAATCAACACTTCAAATGCATAAACAATATCAAAAAAATAAATCAATTCACAATATTATATTTACCAAGAAAGACAGTTTAAAGCATGAACAATACAAACGAAAGAAAAACCCCCAAAAAAGAGGGAAACCAAAATTACTCCAAAATAAGATATCAAATAGGAAAATATAACTTGAAATCCTACTGTGGGCAAAACATCCACTGAGGAAGTGTGTGGAAGCAGAAAATATGAAGATGTAACAGCACAGCAGTCTCAAAACATTGTATCAGCAGTATCAAATGGCCTAGGACAAAACAGCGGTGACACTGCACGAACTGTAGTTCTCCGTAGCTGCGAGGCCAGGCACCCAAAAGGACATACCCTCACTAGTTTAATGCAGTCGTCATTCACCCACCCAATCACGAACTGAAGTCCACAGACGCCCGCACAACAGCCATCTGAATGAAGCGCAAATGGGAAGTTGTCCGCCCAGAATGGTCACCGGCTCAGCCGCGTGCAGCAAAAAAGCAACAGGCGAGAGTTTCCAAAAGACACGCTGGAAGTGGTCACAGCAGCGCGCAGCACGAAGCAAAAAGGCGAGCATTCACAGAAGACGCGCAAGGAGCCTAAATGCAAGCGCAGATTAATGACGTCACATACTTTAGAATGCGGACAAATGAGCTTACAGCTCATTATGCCACATTAACAAAACAACAAGCAAGATTAAATGACGACCCAAAGTGTATTAAATAGAAAGCACCGAAAATCAATACCGTATTTTCCGGACTATAAGTCGCTCCGGAGTATTGGTCGCATCAGTCAAAAAATGCATCATGAAGAGGAAAAAAAACATATATAAGTCGCACTGGACTATAAGTTGCATTTATTTATTTGTTGTTCAAGCACCCATCTGTGGACTCGCTTCTCCGGCTCTGGCCATCTTGCTTTCAGCCCGCGATTAGCTTTCTTTGTATACTTCATTACAGTTAAGGGGTCGCACACCAGATGAGAAGCGCAGCGTCTACGACAACTCGAGGTATCGCACACCGGACGTGCACTTTCTCAGTTTATTGCCAGCAATATTTTTATGTTTAAGGACATTAGGGAATTAAGATAATGTCTGCACTATGTTATGATTGTACTGTACAATTAAATACAATCGTTGCTAAGTCTGCAGTCTGAACACACTTTACGTCAGAGCGTCCGTTAACTGAATGAATTGAGAATCTCACCTGAAAATCCTATAACATCAGCAATTTTCATTCAAGCAGCTGATTTCTGTAAATGAATGTAAAACTAAATGTATATTGCAGCACAGGGTGAAGTCAGTATATACATTTACGACGATTTGATACAAATAAATGTAAATTAAAAAAACTATGTAAATGGCGCTCTGTGGTGCGGCAGGATTTTGAACAAGGTCCTGAGCCGTTGCTGGGCGCCGAGGACAGACGCCGAATGGCGCCGCCGGTGTGTGTACACTCATAGAGAATAATGTGTTTGAATTTTAAAGATGTGGCGTGACACGGTGCTGCGCTTCTTGACCGGTGTAGCCACGACCAGTTTTGGGAAAGTTCACTTTCTACATGAACTAGTTCAAAGTTCAGTTCACAAATTTTAAAATGAACTGGTTCAGTTCATAGTTCATACCTTAACATTTTTAACTAGTTCATAGTTCTTTTTTTCCATATGTTGCTGCAAGCTATTATTTTTTCAAAATTATTCCCACATCCCATATAGAACCACAGACAGCAATTATTTTATCGGCGGGCAAAGTTTGCACAGAAATGAAAGATTTTTCCCATCCTCACGACCTTGTCATAAAACTCGTTTAAATGATCATACGACGCCTCCTTCAGTGGCGGCGCCAGGGAGGAGCTAGGTGGTGCTGTAGCTCCCCCTATGATAGCCATAGCACCTGCCCAGCACCCCCAAGAAATGTCTGTAATTTTATATATTTATATTTTAATGTCATGTTTGAATAGTCTTTTTCATGTTGTTAAAAATGGGTATTAAATAATCATTTAAAATTATAGCCTATGTTTAGTCTAAAATAACATGAGGCCCAAACAGGCGATCTTCTTTGGCCGTTCCGGGAGTCTCCGCATATTGATAGCGGCTCCCTGATGCCCGCAAAATAGTTCAAATCTCCCGGAATCTAGCGAGCTCCAAACCGTGTAGCGCGCGCACGGCAGAGAGGGAGAGAGCGAGAAACCTTGCGTGTGTGTGCAAATGTGTGTGTGTGCCTCATGAAGCGCATGTAAGACGACACAACCCAAGGCCCAAATAAATGTATCTATTTATTAAGAATCAGTCTATAGTTCATTTATAGAGTGAAGACTTTATTTTTTTCAGCTACAGTACTTGGTCTATTTAACAGTAGCATTCAAAAAAGAAATGAAGCACTGTTTATTTTATTTGTCTCTTATAGTATTTGTCATATTGTTTGTAATTTGCTTTTTTGCTTACTTTTAATAACAAAGATACAATTCAATTAAATATCTATATTGTAATAAAATTACATTTAAAAAACTTAACTCGTTTCATGAAATAAGATTTTGGTCATCCCAACCTGTTCAGAATTGTGAAAGGTTAGCAAATGTTAACATGATTGATTATAATGTCAATGTTGCAAACATCTTTGTAAGGACGTACACACTGGCACTTGCTAATTATTATTATTTTATTTAATAAAGGGGTGGGAATGGTCAAAGAGCAGGCAAGGAACAAAGTTTTATTTTTATTTTTTTTTATTAATTTATAAAACAATGAATAGTTCTGTCATATTTTTCAGTTACTTTTACTGTTTTCGTTTTTTTCCCCATGGTATCGATTCAGTATCGGTATCGAGGTATTTTAGTCTGGTATCGTATCGAAGTCATAATTTTGGTTTCGTGACAACACTACTCTCCTGTCGATTGTGTCGACTCCCATTTTGTGACCTGATTATTGGTTAATTTGCCTCACCTGTCCTCCCTCGTTACCTGCCTTGTTTGCTCCCTATTTATTCTCCTTGTGTTTGCAGTCTTGTGCTGGTGGCGGTAATGCACATTAAAAAGTTGTTTGCCAACCACCATTAAAAAATGTTTGTATTTTGTTTTATTTTATTATTAAAATAAAGCCAATCAACTCTGCACCTAAGTCCTCGCTCCTTTCTCCATCCCCACACCTGACAGTCGAGTTTAAAAAAAAATGAGCTTCCCCTCTTTGAAAGACCAGCAGCCGCCACTGATATATATATATATATATATATATATATATATATATACACAAAGTGTATTGCATGCTCACATGAAATGTCTTACAGGTGTTTGCAAAAAGTAAATTGGATAAACAGATGTATTTCAATCAGCAAGGCAGAGGTCGCTGACTAGCTTGTTTGGCTAATGTAGTTAATCTAAACCTTACCTTCAACATATAGATGATTTAGACCTTTATCCAGTTGCTGTGCCCTTTCAGCTCATGAGTTTCGACATCCTTCAGGTCTAGGTTGCTGGTTTACCGTAACTTCCAGGTTTCTTCCCACCAGAGTCTTGCTTTCGAAATTTAACATAGCGGATACGTAAAATCAGTGTATTCTCTAGCCGTTGAGCGAGCATCAGTTGTACATTCGTTACTGCTGTGCACTATGGGATTGAATGAGTGCACTTGATAATGTCCACTAAGGTTTTGGACACCACTAAAAATGGCTGTCCCCTCAAATACCGTAGTGTCCTATTTAAGGGTATAGGGGGCGAATCTGAACACAGATCTTGTGTTCTTGCAGTCTTTGTCTTCATGCTCTACTTTTACCACCAACTGTGACACTTACTAATTGAACCAAAAGTCAAACAAATTTCCAGTCACTCACTGAGAGAGATGTTTATTACACATAAGTAAATATTTTATTACAGATGTTCATCACACTTTTTAAAAAGGCAAAGTTTTTCTTTAATTCTTAATTACATTATTTAATAACTTTTTCTTTATGCAAAGAAAATTCATGTGGTAGTTTTAATGCAGTAATGTTTTAATAAAAAAAAAAAAGAGTAAATATTTCCAGTTCCTTAAACCAAAGAACAGCAGAGCAACAAAAAGCTTTATTCAGATTGTGTATCATATTGAGTTTGTTTGATGGTCTTTGCTGTAGAATCTGAAGTTCAGCTGGACTCACTGAAACAGGAAGTAGAAGAGCAGAGGAGACACCAGCAAGAGGAAGCTTCCCTTATACACGCCATCTAATCAACACAGGAAGGACATTAGTATAACACTCCACTGTTACTACTTATAATAATAATAATAATAGTTATGAAAATGGCATGTTCATTGTTGATCAATTTATCACAGTTTTTTAAAATCAATAAAAACTCAGAAAGTACTGGACTAATTCATAAGCTTCTCCTTATAGCTACATTTATATCTTTACACTATTTTTGACTACTTTTGATATTGTGCTGCTTATTAACAATCACTTGTTCATATTGAATTATTGTTTGTATAATTTCCTCATTTTAAGTTACTGTGGATGAAATCAAACTGCTAGCGCATGATCAAACAAAGGGCAATACCTGCGGCATTGCAAAGATCAGTGTTGCAGCAGGTCTTAGTCGTTGTCACTCCTACTATCGTTACAGTCCCTGATTCACATTCAGATGCGCACCCTTTAGTTATGACGGAATCTGTAAAAAATACATAAATGCCCATATAATAAGATGATAATAAAACGATTCCAAGTATACTTTCTCTCCAGCGGTATCACTTATACAGCAGATTCCCACATTATACTGGACTTACTGATTAATGTTTCAACCTTAATGCTTGAACATTTAGAAACTCCAGCTGGACATGTCTCCTCTTTTGCTTCACAGGAAGCTCCCGTCACAGATGTGCAGGAGTAACAGTTGAGAGAATAACCTTACAGACAGAGAGAGACATTGAGTTAGCACTCTACAGTTGATTAGCAAATAATACATTTCAATACTTGCTGTTTTCTGTACCTCCAGTGAGAGAAATGAAAAGAAGAACGACGGAGACCTGCAGATTCATCCTGTGTCAGAAACTGAATAACTGTACAGAAATAATGCTTCGGTTTCTTTTATGTCTGTTCAGAAAGGGGTGGGTTTAGGACTCTTTGTGTCGTCCCTAAGGAACTAAGACAGTTACTAAGAAAAGGGAATTGGAAACTTAAACAGGTTGGGTCTCATTTAGTTTCTGTGTAAAAGCGCTTTGTCTCCCTCCCAGTACTTATCCAGAAGCATTTTGATGATTAAGTAATCATTACCTATTCCTAGAATTCCATGCTGCTCTTTGTTAACATACCTCAAATGTTGTCTCACACACATGCTCATGCAAAATTCTAACATTGAGGTTATTGTTTGAGATAAATCAATTATACTGTAACAAGAAATCATTTCTTTGGTTAACCGTTTTGGCAAACCCATTATACAGAACCTACACTCCAAAAATAGCTGGGTTAAAAACAACCCATTTGGCAACCCAGCACTAGCTGGGTAAATATTGGACATAACAAATGCTGGATTGAAGTAACCCAGCAAGTTGAGTTAAACATTTTAACCCTGCAGTGTTGGGTTGCACAATTTAACCCAAATTCTGCTCACACAGACTTAACGCTGGGCTAATTTTAGCTTAGTATGGGTTATTTCCATTTCAAGCAAATGTAATTTATATATTTTATTTAGGCTATATAAATTATCAAATTATATATATACAGGTCCTTCTCAAAAAATTAGCATATTGTGATAAAGCTCATTATTTTCCATAATGTAATGATAAAAATTAAACTTTCATATATTTTAGATTCATTGCACACCAACTGAAATATTTCAGGTCTTTTATTGTTTTAATACTGATGATTTTGGCATACAGCTCATGAAAACCCAAAATTCCTGTCTCAAAAAATTAGCATATTTCATCCGACCAATAAAAGAAGTGTTTTTAATACAAAAAAAAAAGTCAACCTTCAAATAATTATGTTCAGTTATGCACTCAATAGTCAATACTTGGTCGGGAATCCTTTTGCAGAAATGACTGCTTCAATGCGGCGTGGCATGGAGGCAATCAGCCTGTGGCACTGCTGAGGTGTTATGGAGGCCCAGGATGCTTCGATAGTGGCCTTAAGCTCATCCAGAGTGTTGGGTCTTGCGTCTCTCAACTTTCTCTTCACAATATCCCACAGATTCTCTTTGGGGTTCAGGTCAGGAGAGTTGGCAGGCCAATTGAGCACAGTAATACCATGGTCAGCAAACCATTTACCAGTGGTTTTGGCACTGTGAGCAGGTGCCAGGTCGTGCTGAAAAATGAAATCTTCATCTCCATAAAGCTTTTCAGCAGATGGAAGCATGAAGTGCTCCAAAATCTCCTGATAGCTAGCTGCATTGACCCTGCCCTTGATAAAACACAGTGCACCAACACCAGCAGCTGACATGGCACCCCAGACCATCACTGACTGTGGGTACTTGACACTGGACTTCAGGCATTTTGGCATTTCCTTCTCCCCAGTCTTCCTCCAGACTCTGGCACCTTGATTTCCAAATGACATGCAAAACTGAGCAACAGTCCAGTGCTGCTTCTCTGTAGCCCAGGTCAGGTGCTTCTGCCGCTGTTTCTGGTTCAAAAGTGGCTTGACCTGGGGAATGCGGCACCTGTAGCCCATTTCCTGCACACGCCTGTGCACGGTGGCTCTGGATGTTTCTACTCCAGACTCAGTCCACTGCTTCCGCAGGGCCCCCAAGGTCTGGAATCGGTCCTTCTCCACAATCTTCCTCAGGGTCCGGTCACCTCTTCTCGTTGTGCAGCGTTTTTTGCCACACTTTTTACTTCCCACAGACTTCCCACTGAGGTGCCTTGATACAGCACTCTGGGAACAGCCTATTTGTTCAGAAATTTCTTTCTGTGTCTTACCCTCTTTCTTGAGGGTGTCAATGATGGCCTTCTGGACAGCAGTCAGGTCGGCAGTCTTACCCATGATTGCGGTTTTGAGTAATGAAACAGGCTGGGAGTTTTTAAAAGCCTCAGGAATCTTTTGCAGGTGTTTAGAGTTAATTAGTTGATTCAGATGATTAGGTTAATAGCTCGTTTAGAGACCCTTTTCATGATATGCTAATTTTTTGAGACAGGAATTTTGGGTTTTCATGAGCTGTATGCCAAAATCATCAGTATTAAAACAATAAAAGACCTGAAATATTTCAGTTGGTGTGCAATGAATCTAAAATATATGAAAGTTTAATTTTTATCATTACATTATGGAAAATAATGAACTTTATCACAATATGCTAATTTTTTGAGAAGGACCTGTATATTGTTAATTTAGGAAGTGAATGGAAATTAAACAGTCTAAATCAAATAATAGTATTTTACGGCAAGTATATTAACAGCATCATAAAACATGTGCTGGGTTATTATGTCTTCTGTCCTGAGGGAAAATTCCTGAGATGATCTTCTTGAATAACTTTAAGGTTTGTATATCTGTGTATGAAATAATTACTGTACAGACTAAAAACATAGTTTCGACTTTTCTTTTTACAATTACATTTTCTGTTGTTTATTCCGCTATTTCACAAAGTCTAGGTTTGCTTGAGTTGCAGACCGAGTGAGAGACGCGACACGTAGATCATCTACCGTTAACGAGTGTCATGACAACGGTTGTTTCGATACAACCAGGGTTAAAATCAGCTACCACTGCCATACTTACAGTCACAGTTATCTGGACTTAATTATCTTTAGTTTCACTTTTATGGACTTTCAGTTTGTTTTCTTTTTTCACATGTGTTCCTTTGTTTGATTTTCCCGCCACTCATCAGTTGCCATGGACACTCATCAGATCATCACAACTGTTTGTCATCTCCTCATTATCACGGTGTATTTAAGGGGCTGTTTAACACAACACTGTTTCCAACTAAAAACGTAAACCTTTTATTGCATTTTGGCCGTTGGTTTACACGAGAACAGCGTTTTGGGTGCCTGAAAAAGCAAATTTTTGAAAACGGTCTCCGTGTTAGCGACAAAAAAGCAAATCTCTGAAGACAATGACGTCATGCACTTGTGTATTACTGTCATGATTCCTGTCTGGTGTTCTCCTTGTCTCATGTTGACTTTTGTTATTTCCTGTTCTGTGCCATGTTTTGTAGTCCTTTGTAGTTTTTCTTGTTTATTAGTCTCTCCAGGTGTTTCTAATTAGCCCCCCTCTTGTTATCTTGTTTGCCTGTGTATTTAAACCCCTGTGCTTCAGTTGTTGTTTGTCGGTCGTTGTTTTGATGTTTGCTGTTGCTTGTAGCTGTCTCCTTGTTCCTGTTCTGAGTTCCTGTTCTGAGTTTCTTTGTTTACCCTGGATTACCTTTTTGTATTATTATTATTATTATTAAAATAGTGCTTGCATTTGGATTTGCTCTCCGCTTCATTGCTCCCACGTTACAATTACGTGTTCAGTCTATACGTAGTGTTTCATCGTCAGCAGCAGAATTAGCATTTTTTGTCGTTTTCGCGGATCTGTGTGAATGGGGATCATTTTAACAATGAAAAAAAAAAACTAGTGAATCCTGATCAGACCGGCCTTGTTTAAGGTCGTAGTTCTTTTAATAATCTTCGTCGCTTGTTTTATACTCTTCCCATACTAATCGGTCCGATCTGGTGATTTTGTCCTTAGACACCGAAAAGGCATTTGATCAGGTAGAGTGGCCTTAATTACCTCTTCACTCTGATACAGAAATTTCATGTCGGAAAGAAATTCATCACTTGGCTCAAAATTATGTATAAAAACTCTAGTGCACGTATACTCACAAACAGAATTTTGTCACCATCTTTCGCTTTATTTAGGGGTACCCGACAAGGTTGCCTGCTTTCTCCCCTTCTTTTTGCCCTGGCCATCGAGCCAGAGGAAGCCATCCGCTTCGATGAGAGAATTCATGGGCTCCGTACTAAAACTACTATAAATAAAATTTCTTTATATGCGGACGATGTCTTATTATATGTGACTAAACCCACGTCTAGTATCCCTGTGATTTTAAAAGTTCCTGAACAATACGGCTCATTTTCAGGCTATAGAATTAATCTAAAAAGTTAACTCATGCCAGTTGGGCTTAAGGTTCTTTCACAAATTTACCTATCTAGGAATTGTTGTAACTAGGAAGTTTAGCTTATTATGAGAAGCCAACTACTGTACGTCCCCCTTTTAGAATTTTTTTTGGGGGTTTCTCTTATAAATATCCCACTAAGCTAAATTATGTTCAAAAGACATCTTTTTAATGTCTTTACCACAAAAGCGTTCGTTGAAAATATGTCTTTTGGACATCATTTTGCTTAATGGGATATCAGAACAATATAAAACTGTCTCTCAAATTTTTCTTCTGGCACAAAGCACAGGAATACTTGACAGTAAATAATGTGGTGTAGTGTGTGTCACGTTTGTGTCTGTCTGATTCTGTTCTGTTTAGATCTTTTGTTTGTTTTCAATATTAGTCACATGCCTTTTGTTTTCCCGCCACTCATCTGTTACCAGTGGCGGTTCTACATTGAAGTACACCCTGGGCGAGGCCACCTTCGAGCTGAGGTTCATTTGAGGCCAACTGATCCAAAAGTTCACAACACAACCAAATACAGAAACGCGCTGCAAATAACACAGACCACAACGGAAATATTTCCGGGGGAACCAAATAAGTGACGAACCCGGCTGGGACGTGCTTATTGCTCGTGAGCATCCCTATGCCCTACTCCCTTCGAAGGGCAGACGGCAGAGCTCTTTAAGTGGGACTTTGGAGTGAGCTTGGCACTAGTGTGCCATTATGTAGCCGTTTGGAACGCACTTGATGAAGGGAGCAACGAAAGACAAGTAATTTCCTCATTATTTTCACCTGGGATGTTCCCATGACAACGCTATCACGGTCAAGAACGAGGAAGCAAAGATGCAAGTGAATATCAAGATTTATTCTCCAAGTCAGATAACACAAGACAACTGGTGACGCAGGGACAAGATGATCAGGCGTCCGGTAGTAGAGTGATGAGGTGATGAATGCCGAGTGGTGAAGTAATCCAGTGAAAACGAAGACAGGAACAGGACACGAACTGAAGCTCCAACAGGACCAGGACCGACACACACGAGAGACATCACACAACGATCTGACAAGGAGAGGAGAATGTGGTGAGATTAAATAGGCGAGTGAATGGGTTGCAGCTGGTGAGTAGAGTACGCTCAGCTGGAGCGCTGATCAGTTGAATGGAGTGGCAACGCCCATTCTCACACACCCACACATATAACAACAGAAACACGAGACAAAAAGGAAGCAGTGAATTATAAACCGTGACAGTACCCCTCCTCCTAGGAACGCCTCCTGGCGTTCCCAGACTCCCTTACCTGTCGATTGTAATCATCAATAAGGGAGTGATCCAGGATGTCTCTAGCAGGTACCCAACTTCTCTCCTCCGGACCGTAACCTTCCCAGTCCACCAAGTATTGGAATCCGCGTCCCCTCCGCCTAGAGTCCAGAATACGATTAATCGAATAGGTGGGTTCCCCTTCTACGAGTCGCGGCGGGGGAGGAACCGGGACTGGCGGGTTAATGCGAGAATGAAATACGGGCTTAATTTTGGATACATGAAAGACGGAATGAATCCTCCTGTACACTGGAGGCAAGTTGAGGCGGACTGCCACCGGACTAATGATCTTGGCGACAGTAAACGGGCCAATGAATTTGGGAGCAAGTTTATTAGAAACGGAGCGGAGAGGAATGTTCTTAGTAGAAAGCCACACCTTTTGACCAACGACGTATACGGGAGGCTTTGACCGGTGGCGATCGGCCTTAGCCTTGGTGCGCGCCCCCACCTGGAGTAGAGTCTCCCGGGCTCTAGTCCAAATGCGGTGACACCTCTGGACGAAGGCGTGAGCGGAGGGGACCGCGACCTCGGATTCCAGACTGGCAAAAATTGGTGGCTGGTACCCTACACTACACTCAAACGGAGACAGACCCGTGGATGACACTGGTAACGTGTTGTGGGCGTACTCCACCATGGACAGTTGTTGGCTCCATGAGGAAGGATTCTTGGAAACCAAACATCGCAACACCCTTTCCAAATCCTGGTTGGCTCTCTCGGTTTGACCATTGCTCTGGGGATGGAACCCTGAGGACAGACTAACAGTCGCTCCCAGTAATCTACAAAACTCTCGCCAAAATTTGGACACAAACTGGGGTCCCCTGTCGGAGACCACGTCCGTCGGGAGGCCATGTATGCGAAAGACGTGATCTACGACTGTCAACGCTGTCTCCTTAGCTGAGGGTAATTTGGGTAAGGGAATAAAGTGAGCCGCCTTCGAGAACCGGTCCACCACAGTTAAAACAACCGTGTTACCCTG
The DNA here is from genome assembly GCA_030770095.1 of Gila robusta. Taxonomy (NCBI): domain Eukaryota; kingdom Metazoa; phylum Chordata; class Actinopteri; order Cypriniformes; family Leuciscidae; genus Gila; species Gila robusta. Next base: position 792,108 of record JAVALU010002343.1, on the reverse strand, counting down.
GGAGGGTGGGAGGGCGGTAATAAAATCTAGAGCGATATGGGACCAGGGTCTCGAAGGGACAGGCAGCGGTTGAAGTAACCCATCTGGGGGTCGATTGGAGGTCTTACCAGTGGCACAAACCGAGCAAGCCAAAACAAAACTGTGAATGTCACGAGCCATAAGTGGCCACCAGAACCGTTGCTTGACTAAAAAACTAGTGCGGTTAACTCCTGGATGACAAGCCACGTTGGAACAATGACCCCACTGAATAACGTCAGACCGTAATCCCTCCGGCACAAATAAACGATTCGGTGGGCACCCGGGCGGAGGCGTTACCCCTTCTAAGGCCGTTATGACCTTCGATTCGACCTCCCATACCAGAGTGGAGACAACTAGAGTCTCAGGCAAAATACACTCGGGAGTAGACGGGCGTTCGGAACGGTCAAAAATGCGTGACAAAGAATCGGGTTTGATATTCTTAGAACCCGGGCGGTACGAGAGAGTAAAATCAAAACGTCCGAAAAAAAGTGCCCACCGAGCCTGCCTGGAGTTGAATCTTTTAGCAGTTCTAATATATTCCAAATTCTTATGGTCGGTCCAGACGATAAAAGGTACCCCTGACCCTTCTAACCAGTGACGCCACTCCTCCAACGCTAACTTGACTGCCAACAACTCTCTGTTACCAATGTCATAATTGCGTTCGGCCGGGGATAAACGATGAGACAAAAACGCGCACGGATGAACCCTGTCGTCTGTGGGAGAACGCTGGGATATCACTGCACCTACCCCCACCTCTGACGCGTCGACCTCCACCACGAACTGACGTGATGTATCAGGGGAAATGAGGATGGGGGCCGAAACAAAGCGGGCCTTCAGTTTGGCAAACGCTGCTTCGGCAGCGTCTGACCACCTGAACGTAGTTCCGGGGGAGGTCAAGGCGGTCAGAGGCGCGGCTAGTTGGCTGAAATTGCGAATAAAACGCCGGTAAAAATTGGCAAATCCCAGAAACCTCTGTAGGGCCTTACGAGAATCTGGACTTGGCCAATCCACCACAGCCTTAACCTTCTCAGGATCCATGCGAATTCCCTCAGTCGACACGATGTATCCTAGGAACGGAACAGACTGTGCATGAAAAACGCATTTCTCCGCCTTGACAAAAAGCCCATTCTCTAGCAACCTTTGAAGCACTCGTCGGACGTGCTGAACGTGTTCCTGGAGAGAAGATGAAAATATCAATATGTCATCCAGGTAAACATATATGAACTGGTCAACCATATCTCGCAGCACGTCATTGACAAGTGCCTGGAAGACTGCTGGGGAGTTGGACAGCCCGAAAGGCATGACCAAGTATTCAAAGTGCCCCCTAGGGGTGTTAAACGCAGTCTTCCATTCATCCCCCTTCCTAATGCGAACCAAATGATAAGCGTTACGCAAGTCCAATTTAGTGAAGATAGACGCTCCCTGCAACCTCTCGAAAGCTGAAGACATCAATGGCAAAGGATAAGTATTCTTTACCGTGATGTTGTTCAACCCTCGGTAGTCAATACAAGGTCGCAGAGACCCGTCCTTCTTCCCCACAAAAAAGAACCCCGCCCCCGCTGGAGAAGAGGAATGGCGGATGAACCCTGATGCTAGAGAATCAGAAATATATTTCTCCATGGCCTCCCTCTCTGGAACAGAAAGTGAATATAACTTGCCCTTAGGCGGAGACTTACCTGACAGTAAATCTATGGCACAGTCATAGGGACGATGCGGAGGGAGAGAAGCAGCACGAGACTTACTGAACACTTCCTTCAGGCCTAGATACTCCGCGGGCACGTTAGATAAGTCCACTGCCTCCTCCTGAAACACAGAGACAGCAACAGACGAACAGGCAGAGACAAGACAAGACTCATGACATTTATTACTCCACTCCACCACTGATCTCTGCTGCCAGTCAATTTTGGGGTTGTGTATGATGAGCCAGGGGTGTCCAAGAACAATGGGTGTGAGTGGAGAGTCCAGTATGTAAAATGAAAGAGTCTCAGCGTGGTTGCCTGACGTGATAAGTGTGACAGGTTCGGTGATGAAAGCGATGGTGGGAAGATCTTGACCGTTGAGTGCATGAACAGCTATCCTACTGGTGAGGGGTAAAAGGGGAATATGAAATCTTTGAGCAAATGAATGGTCCATGAAGTTACCTTCTGCCCCCGAGTCCACCAGTGCGTGACAGTCGTGATTGTGGCCCGACCATCTTAGTCTTACCGGGAGGAGCGTAGATGTAGATGAGGTCTTCTCAGCGGAGATCCCACCCGACAGTAGCCTCATACTTACTGTCGGGCTTGGCCTTTTACTGGGCAGTTGTATGCAAAGTGTCCTGCTGCGCCGCAGTAAAGGCAGAGCCCTTGGGATCTCCGCCTTTCCTTCTCCTCCCGGGAAAGCCGAGCTCGCCCGACCTGCATGGGCTCGTGATCGTAGACGGGGCTGACCGCGTCCCCGCCGCTGGACCGCTGACTCTCGGCTCCTCCCAAGCTTCGGCTAGGCAGTGTTCTGCGTTCGACCCTGGTTAGTCTTGCGTCCACTCGAAGGGCTAGATCCACAAGTTCGTTTAGTGAGGTGGGCAGGTCCAGGGCGTAGATCTCCCTTTGAACGCGGTCAGCCAGCCCATGCAGGAACATGTCCCACTGCGCCTCCTCGTTCCAGTGACACTCTGCCGCCAGGGTTCTGAACTCAATAGAGTAATCCGATACTGACTTCTCCTCTTGTTTGAGCTCCGCAAGCATCCGAGCCGCCTCTCTCCCGGCGACCGCTCTGTCAAAAACTCTTTTCATTTCGACGGCGAGTGTTTGGAACGAGGCGCAGCATGGATCTTGGTTATCCCACACCGCCGTTCCCCAGAGTGCCGCTCTCCCAGTCAGTAGCGTTAGAACAAAAGCCACTTTGGTTCTTTCCTGACGAAAAGTCTGAGGTTGTAGCGAAAAGTGCATGGAGCAACGAGTGAGAAATGCTCTACAAAAGTTAGGCTCACCATCATAGGTCTGAGGAACTGGTAGGCGGGGCTCTGACTGGGGCGCCTCTTCAGGTGGGATGTGGGGAACGGCCGGTGTGGGTGGCGCAGTGGGAGCTCGTAGCAGTTGTACTTGCTGGGTGAGCTCGGACACCTGCGTCACCAGCGCTTGAACGGCGCGAGCCGTCTCGTTCAAGTTCTTCTCTTGATGATCCATCCGTTGAATACTGGAATGGACGAAATCCTCCAGTGGGGTAGATTCACCTGCTGCTTCCATAGCGGGTCAGATCGTTCTATCACGGTCAAGAACGAGGAAGCAAAGATGCAAATGAATATCAAGATTTATTCTCCAAGTCAGATAACACAAGACAACTGGTGACGCAGGGACAAGATGATCAGGCGTCCGGTAGTAGAGTGATGAGGTGATGAATGCCGAGTGGTGAAGTAATCCAGTGAAAACGAAGACAGGAACAGGACACGAACTGAAGCTCCAACAGGACCAGGACCGACACACACGAGAGACATCACACAACGATCTGACAAGGAGAGGAGAATGTGGTGAGATTAAATAGGCGAGTGAATGGGTTGCAGCTGGTGAGTAGAGTACGCTCAGCTGGAGCGCTGATCAGTTGAATGGAGTGGCAACGCCCATTCTCACACACCCACACATATAACAACAGAAACACGAGACAAAAAGGAAGCAGTGAATTATAAACCGTGACAAACGCAGCACGTTGGCCATCAGTTGAATAGCTGTTCTGACGACAGAAATATAATGCTGTTAACATAACGGTTGCAAATAAATGTATTTTTTTATTTTTACTTTACAATTTTTTTTTTTTTAAATATGCGTTATGTGTCAGTGTCTCAACTTTACCCTACATTACCTAACATTTTTTATGAAACATTTCTTTATGAAAATTTAAACATGACACATGAAACAATTTGTACAGTGTAACTGATGTATAGATTAACATCTTTCCTTCATGTTCTTCTTCTCTATCTTTTTTATTTATTTATTTTAGTTTTCAGCTCATTGATCTTTTCTTATTTGTATTCTGATGACATTGAACATATTGTTAATACATTTTGTATATTGTATACAAGTTGTATGTCATAAAAATGTATGTTTTGCGAAAAAACAAACAAAGTTAAAATAAAATAAAATGAGCTATACGCACGTCCCAGCCGGGTTCGTCACTTATTTGGTTTCCCCGGAAACATTTCCGTTGTGGTCTGTGTTATTTGCAGCGCGTTTCTGTATTTGGTTGTGTTGTGAGTATTTGGAGTACACGTGTGTTGTGAAACTGATGAAGATGTTTTCTTAATTTGCAGGTGTTTTTTTCTATTTGCATGCGTTTTTTTCTACTTGCATGCGTTTTTTTCTATTTGCATGCGTTTTTTACTATTTGCATGCGTTTTCTTAAGTTGCAGCACGTTGAGCTCTCTCGGCCACCATACTAATCTGTTAACATGGGCGCCGAAAAAAATACGTGCTGCTAATGCGTGCAGTGTGAAACCGGCGTCACGCACGGCACCTTCTCAGCAAGCAGGGGCGCCAATTTGCCAATTCCCGACCCCCACACAGTGAAATGATAGATAATAGAAAACCGCTTCGCGACACAGAGGATTTTTTTAACTGCTCGTGCCGTCCCCCATGTGACATGACAAAATGCTGCCCCGGGCAACTGCCCGGTTCGCCCGTGCCTAAAACCGCTACTGTCTGTTACCATGCCTACTGTCATAAGTCCATCTTCATCACCTGTGTCTTGTTAATCACCTTCATCTGTATCACCTGGTTCATGCTCATTTGTATCTGTATTTAGTTCCCTCAGTTCATTCAGTGTTTGTCGGTTGTTAGTCTTATTTAGATGTGTCCTTCCTTCCTTCCTTCCTTCCTTCACCTGTGAGTCTTATATTAGTAAACTGTTTGTATTGAAGCCTTTTGATTTTGTGTCCTTCTTCAACCCGTACAACACCGTGACAGTGTGATGATATTCGTGAGTTTAGGCCAATTATCTTTTTGCCATTTATGCACAAAATATTGCCATGTAAAGAGTTGGCAGGTATTGAAAGCACCAGTATTATTAATATTACTGTGGTTTTACTGAGGCACATTGAAGCTGTGTGATACCACCGCAACCTTATGTATCCTCATATTTAGGATTTGGCCTTTTTAGGTTAAGAATTAAAAGTTGGTAAAATATGATTTTCATTCACATGGCTCAATATCGTAATTTCCTGAGAATGACTAGTGGTAATTAATTTAGCATAAATATTCTAAATTCCCTACATGTTTTGTTTCAGTTTATTTAAGATGCAAAGATCACAGTCATGTGAACCCAGCTGTGTGTCCATGAAGAGTGACCAGTCAATGGATCCTACACGTAACTTTAGTGGACACACTGATCTTGGGTTTAGGTAAGTGCTGTACTAACAATTTATTGATTCTTCATGAAGTCTGTGATGGAATTAAAAATGATTATTTTATCTTGGAAGTTATGAAATGCTAGGAATGTAAAACCAGTAGCAAATGCAATCATTGGGATGAAGGGAATAATATATAGAGTACTTTATCATCCCTAATGCATATCATGCATATTTTTGACTCCCAAACTAGTGTTTTGAGCACTAAAAGCTCTCAACTATAATAACCCATTTAGAAACGTCTATATAGTATTGTGACGTCCCAGATCCGGCCCACATCTGGCACATGTGGAATGATGATCTGGCCCACATGCAGTATTGAATGACGGCCCTTAGGTGGCTCACTCCTGTTTGCCAGATCTGGGCCACAAGCAGGCCATAGCAGTGCCACATGTCAGCCAAGAGCAAAGAAATAAAGGCGTTTAACTCGGTTTCATTTCATTCCTTTAGTTGGGCTCTTAACTCTTATTATATCCTTTGCCTTTTTTGTTAGACATATTTGCAGTTACAAAAAAAGCTATAGTGAAATGAGATCAGGTGATGATGGTTACCTGTTGATGATTTTAAAATCATCATGAAATAGACTGATTTACTGACATCATTTGAACCTAACAACTTTGTTGTGCCATTAATACATTTACATTATAAACCATGTGTTACTGCAGCAATCAGTTAGAAATTTTTAAACAAACATGAGCACAAAAAGTTAACCTTCGCTGACACACAAAGATATCAACAATCAGCACATGCATCTCAACAATGGGGACAATCAACAAATAATTCAGATAATCAAATCAACTCTGAAAATCACAAAAAAGCTACTAAATGTCAACAAAAAGTCAACTAAACAAAAAATAGGACAATTCAGCTGCATAGTTGATTCATGCTGAAATGCATGGTGGGAGCATGATTTTGATTGTCATCCTTGTTGAGATTCATGTGCTGATTATTGATGTCTGTGTCTGTCTGCATGTCATTGTAAGTAATTGTTTTGTGCTCATGTTTGTTCAAATCTAACTGATTGTCATAATACTGCTGCAGCAACACAGGGTTTGTAACTTAAATATATGCATTATTAATGCTGTAAAGGCACTAAAGTAACTATGTAATGCATTTCAGACGTTATTAAATAAAATATCTTAATCAACTGCTCACCTATGTGGATGTGCACTTGCTGTAAAGTCTCCAACAGCATAATAAATATTAATAGAATAATTCAGTCACCTGAATCAGTTAAATGCAAAAGTCATGAATTTAAGATTTGTGTTTACAAAACACTGTATTGAACATTTATCTTATTACATCTTCTGTTGAAACTAAGAAAATAGTGCATTATTAATGATGTAAAGGGACTGTATGTAATGCATTTCAGAAGTTATTAATTAAAATATCTTAATCAACTGCTCAGATATGTGGATATACACTTGCTGTAAAGTCTCCAACAGCATAATACATATTAATGGATTCATTCAGTCACCTGAATCGGTTCATTACAAAAGTCATGAATAAGAGAGTGTGAATTACATTTATTTATTCTGTTCATCTGTTCATGCACAGACCAGATCCTCCAGAATCCAGCTTATGTCCCCATGAAGAGTGACCAGTCAATGGATCCTACACGTGACTTTAGTGAACACACTGATCCTGGGTTTAGGTAAGTGCTTTACTAAACATTTATTGATTACACATGTTTATAATTACATGTATTCATTTGACAGACTTTTGACATTTATCCAAAGAGACTTAGGATATTGTATTACGTCAAGATCCTGCTATCTGTTACAATGTATGTATTATTTATTTTACAATTTTATTTTATCTTACAGCAGTAGCGCTCAAGGTAATGAAGCCCTCAAGACCTTTAGATCAAATTTGAGGAAGAAGTTTCAGTGTCTTTATGAGGGAACAGCACAGCAGGGAAACCCAACACTGCTGAATGAGATCTACACAGAGCTCTACATCACAGAGAGGGATTGTGGAGAGATCAATAATGAGCATGAGGTGAGACAGATTGAGACACAGTCGCAGAGAGCAGCAACAGAGGACACACCAATCAAATGCACTGACATCTTTAGACCTTTACCTGGACAAGATAAGCCCATCAGAACTGTGGGCAAAGGGACAAAGGGAGTCGCTGGCAGTGGAAAAACAGTCTCTGTGCAGAAGTTCATCCTGGACTGGGCTGAAGGGAAAGAGAATCAGGACGTCCAGCTCATATTTCCACTTGCTTTCAGAGAGCTCAACTTGATGAAGGACAAAACACTCAGTCTTTCAGATCTTCTTCAGGAAGAGAATCAGTAAAAATAGTCTGGCCAATACAATCATCACACACCTTAAGTCATCAAGGAGCCTCTTTATCATGTGTCACATCCCAGTGTTTTGCTGGATCTCAGCCACTGTTCTAGAGAAGATGTTCAGGAAATCATGCAAAGGAAAAATCCCCATGACACTCACTTCCTGATCATTCAGACCAACATCAAACATGAGAAGGACTATGAGATGTAAGTGAAAGATGAAGACATGATTCTCAAACTGGGGAAACTGGCGTATCGGCAGCTTGTGAAAGGCATTTTGATCTTCTATGAGGAAGACCTGAGAGACTGTGGCAATGATGTGACAGAAGCATCAGTGTACTCAGGAGTGTGCACTCAGATCTTCATAGAGAAGTTGGGCTTGCATCAGGTGAAAGTCTTCTGCTTTGTTCATCTGAGCATTCAGGAGCATTTAGCAGCTCTTTATGTGCTGCTTTCATTCCTGCTATACAAAAGGGATGTGCTCAATGAAAACCTCAGCTCAAAACATGAGCAGTGTTTCCCCTACAATGTATTTAGCAGCGGCGCAGCGCCGCCACTGGATTTTCAGCGCCGCTGCAAAATCTTCACATGATCAGTAATATCACGACATTCACTTACACACCTAAAAACACTGAGACATGGCGACCGCTGGCGCTGCTAATGCGGTGGCTCTGAATCCACTTGTTGACAAGAAAGGAGGAAAGAGCCACATATGGAAATATTTTCGATTAGGCTAATGTCACGTTGCCATAAGGGGCCGTTCACACAGCGCGTTTCTCTGCGCGTGCAAATTCGTTATTTCAAATGTAGGCGCACTGGAAGCGTGCTCGTTTTTCCAGGCCGCCTCTGTTCATGGTTGCATAGCAACGACAGACGCCACGGGAGAGCAAGCGCTTTTGGAAAGGAGAAAGCGGCGCTCTCCATGAGGACGAGGAAGTATCAGCAAAGAATCAATTGATTTCTAGCCCTTGCATTAGCTTTACTACTAGATATATTTATGGAGATGAGAAATAAAAAGCCTGTACAGCTATGATCAGCTGTTCGGCCGAGCTTTCGATGTTGTTACGGAAAGGCCGAAGCTGATCGGTTGGTTTTTGTCACATGGCCTGTTGAGATGAGATGTTACGATGTTTTCATCTCGCCACGCGCGCCTACAATTGAAATAACGAATTTGCGCACAAAAAACGCGATATGTGAACGGCCCCTAAAGTGGACTCGGGTGCTGTTGTGTCGGGGTAGTTTTACGAGTACATGAGCACAGTATCGGACCGACACCCGAGTGCTGTTTATGCCATTATTAGTCCGTCAGAAAAGCAGTTCTAGGCTTATTCTTGGTTGGATAACTCTTAGCAGGTTTAAAAAGCCTTTTAAAATTAAATATGAACACAGTTTTGGATTAAATAAAAGTACAGTCAAGTCAAATAAAACACGTTTTATCTCCTGTATTGTTTGGTAACACTACAATAAGACACCATTCATTAACATTACTTAATGCGTTATCTAACATCAACACATTGAGTGAACAATATATTTTTACAACATGAATTAATGTTTGTGAATGTTATTTAATACAAATACTTGATTGTTCATGTTTGTTCACTTCATTCATTGTGCATTAAATAATGTTAACATAAAACTTTTGATTTTAAAAATGTTAGAAAAATTAAGTGCTCACAGATTGGGTGTGGCCTTTGCCATAAGATAAAATTTTCAATAAATTCTAAATAATCTTTTTCTGGGTTGTGCCATTTCATTTTTCCCCTATCAATATCTACCTTATAGCTGAAAATTAACACGAAACAAAAACGTGAAAAATCTTGTTTAAAATTATAAAATGAAGGTTTCTGTTTGTGACCAGTTCAAGGTACGTGCTGCAATAATCATGCCTTGAATCTGTTGATGGTATGTCATATTTGTATGTCTCAAAATATCGATTTCTATCCACAAAACTTTCCAGAAGTCATTGTTTAAGGGGTTATTTAAAAAAAAAAAATCTTCCGGAGGTACATGCCCCCGGACCCCCCCGCACGCGACTTGGTAACATCCTCCGGCACGTGACAGCACCGCTGCTGGAAAAATTTCTAGGGGAAACACTGATGAGTATGAGTTCACATGTCACTCGATCTCTGACCTGCATCAGAGAGCTGTGGACCAATCGCTGGAGTCCAATCAGAAGCTCCTGAAAGGCCTTCTGACACATGTTAGAAAAATCTCGTACAATGAAGAGGAAACGGTTGAGTACATTAAAACAAGAATAAGAATGAATCCCTCACAAGAGAAATCCCTCAATCTGTTCCACTCTTGAAATGAACTGGGTGATCATTCTCTCGTAAATGAAATCCAGAAGTGTCTCAGATCTAGAGGTCTTTCAAGCACCTCGTCACAGTCGTCAGCTGTTGTCTTTGTTTTATTAACCTCTGAGCAGTTGCTTGAGTTTAAGTTAGAGGAATATATACGTATCAATCAAGCCAAAAACCACACATCACCAGATGAAGGACTTCAGAAGTTCTTGACTGTAGTTGAAGCCTCCAGATCAGCAGAGTAAGTCTGAGGACAATCATCAGGTGTGTGTGACTGTGTGTTGTAGTGATGCGTTTCTCTGTTCTTTGTTGTCAATGATAGTATTAATTTGGCCTGATTTTTTTTTAACAAAAGTCACACTTGTATCACTATACAAAAAAATCTACAAAAGGGATTATTCTCCTTATATTTTTTCAGATCGTAATTTACACACAATACAGAAAAAGTCAACAAAAAGTAAAAAAAGCTGGAAAGCATTATTAAGCATTAAACCCACACAGATTTAGTATTTAACATCTCAGTCTCTCTGTGGTTGTGTAGGCCTAGTTCATACTGAACGACGAGCGCGTTGTGGTGGAAAGAGCGTGTCTATGGAGTTAAGCCTTCATGACAAGCACAGTCAAGTTTGCTTGAGCATTCGCTGCATTTTGTGCCATTGTAAGTTGTAATATTATGTTTATTTTATGTATATATCTGATTAATCTCATTTAGGATGCGTTTGGTTGAGTAACAGTATGCAGTAAGCACTCACCGTGATCATCTTTAGCATTAGCGTGCACAGTTCAAACAGCAATGCTGATAACTATGATAGGGTCATTATAATGAGAACACTATTGTAATAAAACGTTGTGAATTATCTGGGGTTTAGTAGCCGTTTCAGCGAGTTGTTGTGGGAATAGCGCGTACAGAACAGGATTACACATTCTGACCAGCACAGTCAAGTTCGCTTGTGCATTTGCGTCACTTTGTGCAGATATAAATCGTAATATTAAGTTTATGTAATATAAATTTCTTATTAATCTCATACAGAATGCGATTCGTTGAGTTAAATAACCCGCTAGAAAAGTTCTTCAGTTTCCCGGTGCACGTTCTCTTCAGCTTCAGTGCGCGCGCTCAAACACCAAAGCAAAACATTAAAAGCCTTTTGAATTTTATAGGACTTTTTGACAAGACATAAAAAAGACAAGACATTTGTTTTGGAAGTTTTTAAAGACTGTGTAAAGAAAGGTGAGTCCATGAAGCAGGGCTTAATCACTTTAATCCTAAAACCTAACAGAGATAATTCTTAGATAATTGGCGCCCAATTACTTTACTTAATTCGTATTACAAATTGTTTGCTTCCCTTTTACGCAACTAGATCGAAACCATGCTTAGAAGAAATTGTCTCAGTTTCCCAATCTGGCTTTATGAAAGGTAGGTGTCACGGTCACCATCTAGTCTCCTCCTCCTCCCTACATTTCCCATCATCCTCCCTGGCCCTCACCTGCATGCACTTCCCAATCACCCGCACCTGCACGTCATTTGATCATCAGCACAGTCAGCACAAAAGCACTCTCCACACACAGTCATGTTTTCTGGTCTCGTTTGTGTAAGGACTCACTCTCCTGCTACTGACCGACCTTTGATGTGATCGTCTCCCTTCTGTGTATCCGACGTCTCCTTCGTCTTCCTGGTTCCAGTCATTGTCCCGTTACTTACCTCTTTCCATTGTGTCTGTGTTTCAGCAATCTCTCTCCGCAACAACTACAACTTTCTCCATGATTTGCAAGAATACCATAAACTGTCAGTATATCTCATCATCTTCATTCAGAGGCATTCTCCATTGTCATCACCTACTGATACTGATCTCTCGTTTCAATAAACCTGTTTCTCATTACATCCTTGTTGTGAGTCTGTTCCATAACAGTAGGCATATAGCAAATAATATTTGGCTTATTTTATATTAAGGAATTTTAGGAATTTTTATATTAAGGAATTGATTATGCAATATTTTTTAGACTTTTATAAATAAGGCCTTTAACACGGTCGAGCAAGAGTTTGTTTGAATCTTTGCCTAGATTTGGTTTTGGCTCTTCCTTTATTACACTAGTTCAGACATTTTACAAAAATATTTACAGAAATGTATCTTTGGTGAATGGTGTTTCTTCCCCAGTTTACGATTAGCAGGGGCATCAGACAAGGGTTTCCTTTTTCACCATTTTTGTTTTTATTGGTCCCAGAGATTCTCAATATTTTTATTATGGGTGTGTAACAAAAGATGTTCAGGGTGTTGTAGCTGAACACACTTTTCTAATTAGTCAACTGGTGGGTGACGCCTGTCTGTATTTAAAAGATGAGAAACCGGTTCCTGTGATTTTGGATACTTTAAAATCATGTTCTAATTGGCTTTATGCCCAGCTGCACTTCCTGAACTTCAGCCAGCTCCTTGTTTCCTGTCTGCCATTATTGGACAAATTGATTAATTCAGGTGTGCCTGACCTCAGTAGTCATGGCAACAATAATCAGACACACCTGAATTAATCAAGTTTGCCCAATAATGGCAGACAGGAAACAAGGAGCTGGCTGAAGTTAAGGAAGTAGTGCAGCTGGGCATAAAGCCAATTCTTCTGGTCTCAGTCAATCGAAATAAAATTGAAATTATACCTGTTCACAGTCTTGAAAAAGGTCATATAGAAGGTATTGAGGTCAAAAGTTCTGGTAGATATTTAGGCATTTTAATAAGTAAATCACCCACAGATGAAATGAGTGTTAAAATCTTGTGATTTTAAATGCAACAAACTTCTGGTCAAGCTTGCTAATTTTCATAAGTAAGCATTGGAGGCCTGTAAGCTTGCCTTTTACTACAATTTTCTCCTCATGGAACAATCAGAATGTGCTGTGTGGAGAAAAATCTATCTTTATTAAGAATTGTGTTGACAAAGGTGTAATTTTTGTTTTGGATTTGTTGAAGGATGGCAGCTTTTATTCCTATTTATTCTATTTCACCTAAACTTTTGCATATGGTTAGGTAATTCTGTAGCTACGGAGTATCGGTCTGTGAAATGCCCCAATTATTCATTGGAGGATTGGAGATTTCCAATGTCAAATGTAAAACATGTTGGATTAGAAGTTTCACAATTAGGAAAATTTACAAATAGAAATTAAATGATCCTTCTCTTTCTACTATTAATATATGGACTGGCATTAATACGTTTCTGTTACCTAACAAGTGGAAAGAGCTTCACTTTAAAATTCTACATAATTACTATCCCTGTAACTCTCTTCTTTCTAAGTTTCAGTTAGACATCTCTTCACAGTGTGCATTCTGTAACTAATCTTGAAACAATACCACATTTATTTTTTTAAATGTGATTATGCAAAGGAATGCTGGAAAGAAGTAGCCTGGTTTATTTTCTCTGCTTCTTACAAACTTTTTACTTTTGAGGTTATGATTATGAATGTGCTGTTATTGATTTGGGACTCCGGGTCAAAGGAGATGGATGACAGATTAAAACTGCTAACTTTATGTGGCGAGTTTCATCTCCATAAATGTAAAGTTACTGATTCTAAGCCCAATTTTAGGCTTTTTTTGTGTTGACTATATGACTGAGTCTAGTTATTCTAAGATATGAATGATATGATATAATATGGTTTCATTATAAGTTGCCTCCTGATTTCCTGAAGATGACCATTTTTAATTATTTTTTTCCTCCATGATATTTATTTCTAATTATTTGTATTAATTTATTGTATGTTAAGTTTCAATTGCTTTAAATGTTTTGTGAATATTTTTTTAGTAGACTATCTCTTACTGAATTTACTTTACTGCCTTGCTTTACCTTGAGTTTCTTATCCTATTTTTTGTGTGATACATGCAAGGGCGTAACTTTGGGTTTACCATTGGTCGGGGGGCCTAAACTCGCGGCATATTTATTAATTTATTTATTTATTGAATAATTTTCTTGTGTAAAAGGTAACATGCTAATTTGCTGTTCCTGTATTAGAAATACATTGTGATACTTTTACTGATTTAGGCTACTTAACGTAAATGCAGCTGTTCACTTGACTATTTATGCCATAATGACAAAATTAAGTGTTTAAACATTAGCCAGCAGTGGCAACTTCCACTTAATTGATTTTTTGTGTGTGTTCAATATCTTATGAAAAAAAAGATTGCTACAAAATAATAATAATAATATTTAGGGCTGTCAATCCATTAAAAAAAATAATCTAATTATTTACATACTCTGATTAATTAATCTAAATTAATCACATGCATCCATTTTTGCTATGAACATATCTTAAAAACAAGTGTGGCAGATGAGTGAATCAATTAACAGCCAAACCAACATTATAGACTTTAAAATTCAACGTGTCTCTCTTTTATTATAATTTTCCCTTTGGGTCAGCATAGTGTCAGGTTGCGTGCAGGTTACTGAAGACCAGGACACGAGAATAGCAGTATAGTTGATTTATTTATAAACTTAACTTTCTGCAACATACAGGAACAAAAGAACAAAACTCCAGGACTTCAGAAAACACAACCATACGGGGACGACGACCAACAAACACTGAGGGAAAACACAGGGCTTAAATGAACAGGGACTAACAGGATAATTAACTGAACACAGGTGACGGGAATAACTAATTAGACGAGGGCGGGAAAACTAACAGGACTAAACCAAAATCACAAAGACAGGGGAAACCAAGATCACAGAACAGAACTCAAACATACTGAAACGTGACACATAGTGTCTGGTGTCAGATTTTTAGCACGATTAATGCAAATGACTGAAGTTACCACTCACTTTCAATGACATGTGCAGAGTAGGCAACCCTAACACCAAGGTAATGTGTGGAATACCACCTATGATTTATCCTTTTTTTGACCATTCAAACATGTAGATTTTTATTCACATAATTACTAGGCTGTTGCCTTTTCTATCCAGTACGTGGCAGTCCAGGATAAGAAATAGCAGTTCAAGAAAATAAACTAAATAGTAGGAACAAAGAAATTAAAGCAGCATAGCCTACAAGTGCAAACGGAAATGTAATGTGTGAAGTTACTGAAATGGAAATAAATGTAACCACCTTCTACATACTTTTGAAGACATTTTGTTTGTAACATCACATTTTAAAAACTTAACATCAAATAACAGCATTAAAAACTTTCAAATAGAGAAAATGAAAGTGCAATTATATTATCACTTTGCATGAAATAAGACTCAAAAGTAGATAAAAAAAAAATTGTGTTTGCATTTAGCCTCTGATAACATCAAATTCAGAAACTGAGAAAATACAAGTGTGGACTAACGTTAGTTGTGCTTTGATTCATTTTGTCACTTTGCAAACTCCATGCAAAAAAAACAAAAAATAAAATAAAAATAATAATAATAATAATAATCTCAAATTGAGCCGGAGGTGGTAAATTCCTAATAATGTACGTATTTTTTTTAGGTATTTTAATAAGATACCTAAAATACGTTGTGCATACAGCTCAACTAACGCGATTGTTATAAAGGTGTTTGAACAACAAAACACATCCACTTGCGCATATTTGACAATCGGAATATCAGATATATCCTGCTATAGCTAACAAATTTGTGAAATTTTGAATAAAAAAGGAAATAAAAGCAGATCATCAGTCATTCAGCTATTGTGGCTGCGGTGTGACAAGCAATGAATGACGCGTCTCCATGGGAACCATAAAGTGATACTACGATCAATACACGGGTTTCTTGTATACAAACAATACCGGATGCGCGCGCATCCAGGGGGCAAAAAACCGCTATCTGTTATGCCGAGTTCTGTAAAAGAACATTGTAATTAACGTAGATTTCGCATTGTTTGTAATTTCTTGTTGACTCAATAATAAACTGCAATTTCAGAGTTGGATCTGTTTGTTTGTGTTTCATATTAATACAACATTATGTAAAACGTCCAACTGTTTACGAATCAAAATCCGGACATACTGTGATGCATGTATGAATTATCATGTTAGACTAAGTTCGTAATGTAATAGCCTCTATAGCGCCCGAATTTGCATTTATATAAGTTAACCTTGTTTACGTTACTTTACGACCTGCAACATATCATGACTGCACACATATAACGTTACTTTACTGTAAATCAAAGATTTGACGATGGATTATGTGGGAAGTAGTAGTAACTCCGACCGTGGCGATTATATTAAAAAACTTACTCTCAGCAATGGTGAGATCTTGCCGGATCCCTACGCAATACCTGACGATCTTTGGATTGTGGATGACAAGAAGTGGCCAGCAATTGTATGGCCTGATATATATATATATATATATAATTGTCTAATTCAGACACCAAGTGTGTATACAAGAGAAATGATTAGAGCGTACAAATCCCTTGATGCATACAACTACGTGCTATGTGGTCATGTGCAGCTCGTCAAATACTTTGATGCTGCACCGGATTTTTGCGTGTTGAGGTCAGATGTGCTCCCTAGTCAAAGGCAAGGCGGCATTAAAGCCAAGCCTTATGATGCCTGGGTGTATGTCCATAAGGGCCTTGGTTACATCCTTACGGCTAACTGCAAATGCATGGCAGGGTACGTCTATCAAAATGTATCTGCCATCAGAAACCCTTTACTCCGGTATAAGACCGCGGGTCTTTTGCCCCCTGGCTGCGTGCGCAAGCAGTGATGACGTCGCCGAGAAATCCATGTATAACGGTCGCCTTGAAAAACTTTTAAACTTACGTGTGAAAAGGTTAAGTAAGGCTTACATTTAAATGTGTTTTTGTTTTGTTTTGAGTGTATGGTCAATAAATAAAGGAATTAAAAAGATGGACACAGAACCTGTTTGTCGCGCCCCACTTGTCATGTCTCTATTCCCCACCAGTGGGCCGCGCCCGCGCCCCACACTTTGAGAAACGCTGAGCTAACTTAACAGCTAACTTAGCAATGGGGTACCTCCGTTTGGTCAGGATTTTTCCTCTTTTTGGCTGGTGTCGACCAACAATGAAAAATTGTTGTCTGGCTGCCGTTCAGTGTCCTTTTCATCTTTCCATCCGTTAGCATGCACCGTCAGCTTTCTCCAACCATTCATCCCAGCGACTGCGCAAAATAGTGAACAAACTTGGTAGGGGGGGGGGTACATTAAAGATTATTTTAAATATGATACTATCTTTCTTGCTGACAAATGAATTTAATAAAGAAAACGAACAAAAGTATCCATTCGGAATATTTCATATTTATTTTAATCTGAATGATGTGATGATATTGGGGGGGTTATATTATTTTTGAGGGGGTCATGACCCCCGTAACCCCCGTGCAAATTATGCGCATGGATACATGTATCCCCTGTACAGAGCCCATAAAAGGACCTTTGCAAAAGTAAAAATATACAGACTTTCACATGCTCACGAGAAACTTTCGCATGCGCATGAGAAAACTATCTGTATATTTTTATTTTTGCAAAGGTCCCTTTAGGGGCTCCGTACACCTGTGATCTTTGACCAATACATTTTTTTTCTTTTAAAGATGCCTCTATCTGCCCACCACTAACGCAAACACAGAGGGATTCAGGATCGTGGCTTGACCGTTTATTCCACAGCACGGCATCTATAGAGTTGATAACATGAACTGATGAAAAGATGACGCACTACTCACGTATCAACACTACGGTACATCAAGAGGCTCAAACAGCGCTAACAGCACTTGAATCTGTCCTAATACAACAGTGTTATAGGGACATCTTGTGGACACCACAATACACTGCCTTACAGTACTATATGTTAAAGAGCATATATGTGAACAATATATGTCTAATTTATATATTCTAGTTTATTTAAACAACATCTATGCAAACATTCATTCGGTATGCTTATATGGTTTCATATAGAAATATGAATATGAAATACCCATGGCAATACTAGTATAATATTTTTTATAATATAATTTATGTTAATGCCATATGTATGTGAACAATATGTCTCATTTGTATATGCTGGTTGATTCAATCAAGATATAAAATTACTGTATGCTAATATGGGATTTTATAATGGTTTAATTTTCATACCGTATTTAAAATACATATAGTAAAATTAGTATATATACATATATTAAAAATATGTATATGATGAATTTTATGTATGTTAAGGCCATATACTATGTTAACAATATATGTCTCATTTATATATATATAATAAGTTAGCATATGCAATGTATGCTTATACTGTAGGATTCTCTTATTTCTCTTATTAATTTTGAACAGCTCGAATTTTTTAACAAGTCACATTTCATAACATATCCATTTTCAAAACCGTGTTTTTTTCTTATCCTGAATTACTACAGAACACCTATAATAAGTGTTTATATTCAGACTATTTTAGACTGGTACTGGTCATACATCTGTGGAGTAGCCCAGTACTTGTGTGACTCTTCATAGACATAAACTGAGAAGTAGCTCCAGCTACAATGTTCTTCCACAACGCGCATGCATTAACCGCTAGAGCGCCAAAACTTACGGACTGCAGCTTTAAGATATGTCTGTTTTTTGTTTTTTTCGTTATATAGAAGTCAAGATTAAAAATGGTTTGGTTACCAACACTCTTCAAAATACATTCCTCAAAATAACATCTATCATTAGTTGTTTCTGTCCTATTTTATGTATTCATTTATTTGTTCCAATTTAAGGCCCTAACCCCAGGAAAATATCCACGGGTAAACTCTTGGGCCGCATGGGCTGGAATTGTCCAGGGCTGAATTTTAGCCCCAGTCCATCCCTGATGTGCACTGCACTGCAACACTGTAGGTACATGTCCATAACTTGTAATAAAATATATGAAACAAATATATGAAACCATGTTTCATATATATGTATAATTTTGCAATTCATATACAGTAGATAATATAAAAGAATTAGAGACAGACACTATGAACTTGTATTTTACATATTTAAGTTGTCAGGGTTCTGTGACTTCGGTCGGGGTTTATTCTTGGTTTGGTGAAAGAGCTTTGAAACGTCTATCGTCTGGTGTCTGTGTGAGGATGTACAGTAGTTTCGAGGTTCACTTGGGCAATAGTCTACGCTCTTTTGTCTGTGTATTGTTGTATTTTGTGTAGCATGCCATGCCCCTCCTGTTTATCGTGATCTTTCATGTTGTGTTCTGTGTAGCACATTGCTCATGTTTCTCATCGACAGCATGCTTTCATGTCCTGATGTGGACACTCAGTCAGTGAGAGCTCTCATTGGCTGCGTGTCCATGTGCTCAGCTGTCTATTGTCTTAACCCCACCCTTCTTGTTACCTGATTATTGGGTCATTTGCCCCACCTGCTCTCCCTCGTTACCACCATCAATTCCTTTCCTATTTATTTTCCTTGTGTTCTCAGTCCTCAGTTGTGGATGTTTTCCCCGGTAGGTCCTGTCCTATCCTGTCGCCTGCTGTCATGCTGTGCTTTGCTATACTGTGACTGTTTCCCCTTGTGAAATACACTGTGGGTGTATTTTGTGTTTGTGTTTTATTATTTTTTTAAGTTTAATAAAAAAGCTCAATAACCTCTGCATTTGAGTCCTCTTCACATTCCTTACCTCACCTGACAATAAGTAACTTATATTCAAAATACATGTGCGCACCACATTTTTTCATAAATTACACACACATGTATATATATATATACAGGGGTGCACATAACTGGTACGCATGCGCAACAAAAATCAGGAATGTGTAATGCCACTTGTATTACTACACGACTTTGCGTACTTAAAGGGTAACTGTCGCCAAAATGCAACCTAGGGTCTTTTTGTTAATTTACCCGAGGCAAACTTTCATTTAAAAGCATAAATAGAATGGAAACGCCACTTTAAACCCAGCTGGCATTTCAACGTTGATTCACCGGTGAAACAACGTCAGGGACCAAGGTTGAATCAACGTTGGATTATAATTCGATTTTGCAAAACGATTCAACGTTGAAATCGTGACGTTGTTTCACCGTTGATTTCGTGACATTGTTTCACCGTCTTGCAGCGACGTCGAGGTTGAATTAAGGTTTAAAATGATTTTGCAAAACGAAACAATGTTGAAAATGCAACCTTATATCTTATTTTTCAACATTGAATAAACTATAGATTGAGTTTCCTTTTCACTGTACTCTCTGAAGACATGACATTTGTACAGAAAATCAAAGGAACTGTAATTATGTAACTTGCTATGCATAATTTGCAATACTATCCTATATACAGTGGCATCTGGGAAAACATTTGGTTCAAACTGTGTACAGATCGGTAGTTCAGGGGTGAGATGTTACACATTGTATAGGAGAAAAAAATGTTGGCACTATGCCAGATTTAAAAATAAAAACACAATTTTGTTAGAATACATATATTTATATATGCTTTTTTATTTGTCTTGTTCAACAACAGCAAAACACAAAACTCTAATGAAATAAATTGAATTATAGATTTCATTCTAGAAGCATCATTAAACCTAAAAAAAAAAGGTCTTTAAAAAGGTTCTTACAGCACTACAAGCCAGAATAATAATACATATATAATTTAATTGAGTAACATCAACAGGTCTTTAAAAAAGGTATTACAGTACAAGCCAGAATAATAATAAACTATTATTTCGAGTAATATTGTTCAACAGCAAAACTATAATGAAACTATCATTTTAGAAGCCTCATTAAACCCATTATCATTCAAACTTTTTTTATGTGGGTTTCAAGTAAGTTCTTATAAAACTACATGCCAGAATTATCATTAAGTAACATCATTCAACATCAGTAAATCACTAATGAACCAAAAACATTTTACTCTAGGTTTCATTCTTGAATTATATATTGATCTAGAGATCTTTTTTTTTTTTAAGTGAATTGAGTCTTCATGGAAGAGTCGTCTTACGGCCACCACCACCACCCGGTCTCCGATATTTGTGTACTGTACATGTTGTGTTGTATGCATTGATGACAGCGTCTAAAGAGAAAAATAAAGACAGTTTAGATCAACATAACTGCTGTATATTTATATATAACTGCTTTTTCACAAAGATAGAATAGAATCACATGTAGGTGCATGTTAAGAAATATTTGCAAACATTCTTGATGTGTGAAGCCAGAAAACCACTTTGTTGGTGCTAACTTTTGACTATTGGAAGTAAAAGAGGCACAAACAATTAAAAGACTGCCATTAACTTGTTAAATGATCGATAAGAATTACAATTTGTAACTACTGTAACTAATTTAATTACATTTGGATAAGCACAACCAAAATGATCACACAAAAAAAACAATCAAACACAAATGTCCCACAAATGAGTTGTTCTGCACCCGTTTTCTTTTTCTTGTTTTAC
This sequence comes from Gila robusta, assembly GCA_030770095.1. NCBI lineage: Eukaryota > Metazoa > Chordata > Actinopteri > Cypriniformes > Leuciscidae > Gila > Gila robusta. The sequence goes on along the minus strand of JAVALU010002343.1, from coordinate 770,819 downwards.
TTACCACAGATGATCTGGCATAGCAGAGACTGAGAAAATGGCAGCTTCCCACGTTTCCCCTTTAAATTCATCTGTGCCATCAAGGCATTGAGAGAGTTCTAAAAAACAAACATGCATGTAAATATATATATTAAGTACTCATTTATAAAATGTATCTTTTCCATGTTAAATACATACATTTGCAACGTCTTTTGCATAGAGCAGAGACATTGCAACGACAGCAAGAAACTGGAGCTTAATGTGTGGCGTAATTATTTATTTTAAATAAATGCAGCAATGTGTGGCATAAATGGTACTTACGCAGACATTGATTTTTTCACCATGTCTACCTCATCAACACCTCCCAGTCTTTTCAAATATGCTTGCTATAAAGGAGTAAAACAGAACAACAACAAAAATGACTTGTCTGTAAGATGAACTTGACACAATAGAAATCTGACTAAATAAAAGGGTCTACCCCTTCACCCCGGGTTAGCATAATTTCTAACTGGGGTGTAAATTGGACAGTTCATCAAGATACGATATCGATTCTCTCAGCCAGCAATACCATATCTGTCGATACCCCATCTTAGCTTAACGCTACCGAATCACACTTACTTCAGATTCATAGGGGAATTAACCATACAAATAAGGCCTAGCTAGAGTTAAATAGCTGAAAAATAGTGAAAAAATAAAAGCTGCTAACGTTAAATTGGCGGTCGACCTAACGTTAACGTTACACAACACTTGTCTTGCTGAAAATCACCGTAGCAACTGCAAAAACACAATGGTGGCAAAAGTAGTTAAGTGAAATAAATGTCGAAACACATTTCCTGACCCTCGTTAATAAGTTAATTTAGCTAACTGTAGCGTTAACATTCGTGTTTCAGTCATACAACTTTACATTATATATTAACTTACCTTCGTCGTCTCTCAAAATCCCGCTCTCTGCTCTCTCGGTGTCCTTCCTTGAACTTCAGCCGTACCTGAGCAATCTCGCGCGAAATATAATTAGATATAATATATATAATACCAAGAAATATTTGCAAACTGCCATACATGCCACGAGGCGACTCAAACAGTAACGGACGTATTTTTCAAACATGAATAGGCGCGAACATTGTCATTGGCCAGTTTCCTGAAAGACAGAAAGATTAACCAATCATGATCAAAGTAAAACGGTGAAACGACCAATATGGCGAAGTGTACCTGTTTGATTTGCAGTCTGTAATTTAATTTGACAAAAGTATTTTCATATGCATGGTAAACGGCAAGCACACAAAATTGTAAATCCACACAAAATCTCATTAAGGCAAAGTTTCTGCTGCTCTCTTGTGGTTTAAATTATTGTTAATAATGATAATAATTATATTTACAGCTGTGAATACTTTTCTGTTGTTGAAAACATTACGTTGTTTCAACGTACAGATCTTGTAAAAATTTCAACGTTGATTTAGAAGTGTTTTTGTTAACCTTTTTCAACCATTTAGCATTAAACGTTATTTCAACGTTGTTTCAACGTTGAAACGACAACTGACATTATTTCAACCATATTTCAACGTTGAAGGTCGGTCATGTGCCGGCTGGGAAGTTTGACCGTATTTTCGTTTTCGGTCAAATTGTCTTTTGAATGGGAGAGCTAGGGGCACGTATATGATAACATCAAAAATCGCCATTTTTAAAACACTAAGAAGGCTCAACACAACATGAAACTTTGCTCGAAGTATTACCAGGGGCTCTACACATGAACTCAAGCATTGAGAACATTGTTTGTCTACACAGAGTTTACTAAAAAGAAAGATTTTGAACAACTCACTGTAGCTGTGTCCGCCGGCATTTTGTCAGTCAAAAATAGTCGATCTCCGAATGCGAATGAACTGACTCTGAATTTAGGTATTGTTTCTTACACGAGGATCCTTTTTTCAAATACAAGGTCAATATTGTTTTTCACTTACGACAAAACGTCTCGGTTACGTATGTATGTATGTAACGTTACGTCGGATGACGACGAATGGGGTTTCGCTTAGAAAGCCTATCGACTTCGAGTATACAAAACGAGCAAATGGCAAAGAAATGCCATGGGTCTGCGGAATTTGCATAGCGTATCTCCGCCTTACCTCGTGGGTATAAAAGGAGGACACCGGCAACATGCAGATATGTTTCTTTGCTGAGGAGCCAAGACTGAGCTCAGGCGATCCCCGCGGTACAGCGGAAAGTGGCAGGCAGACGTAACGTCTCCGTTCCCTACTCAGGGAACGAGGGTTACATACGTAACCGAGACGTTCCCTTTCGTTGTCACTCCGAGTTACGTCGGATGACAACGAATGGGGTTACCAGTCTAATCACGCCACCTTCTCGCTGTCTTCCAGTGCCCTGCGTAAATCTAAGATCCCTGCCGTGAGACTAGCCGGATGAAGGACTCCTATTTAGCACAGGAATACCAAGGTACACTGGGGAGCATATCCCATAGCTTTAGATGAAATATGCAGTTATTGCCAACCCAGAGGGGGGGGGGGGGGACTTAGAGAATACACATATGACCCAGAGGGATGCATATGGAGAACACTGGGGTGTCCAGCCGCAGGTGGAATATTTCAACCCCAGGGGTGGCAAGGTGGCTTGCCAATGGAAAGACACATGCTCAGAGAGGCTTACAGTGGAAATACACATGTGGGGGTCGCTCAGAGAAGGGACCATGCACACGGGAGGCACCTAGCCGACGCACAGGCAATAGACACTGGCGCCGACATCAGGAGTGCTGGAGGAACTCAGGGCTTTCGGGAAGCTCACCTGAGGAAAATATCGCATGTATCCAGTCCGTGGAGTGGAATGGCGAGCAAGCGAAGACACCTGAGCGGGTCCAGTACTAGCTGGTTGAAGTGAGTACATGAGAGGACACTGGCTCCACTCGGAGATTGTAGAATCTGGCGAATGTGTTCGGTGTCGCCCAGCCTTCATCTCTGCAGATGTCTGTTAGCGAGGCGCCATGCACTAGAGCCCAAGAGGACGCCACACTCCGGGCACGGTCGACCTTGCTGCTGGTATGCCAAAGCAATGGCGTCCACTATCCAGTGAGACAACCTTTGCTTGGAGAGAGCCTTTCCCTTCAGCTTCCCACCATAACAGACATAGAGCTGGTCTGAGGTCCTGAAACACTGCGTCCTGTCTACATAGGCACGGAGAGCGCGTACTGGACAGAGCAGTGCCAAGGCTGGGTCTGCCTCCTCCAGGGGCAGCGCTTGCAGGTTCACCACCTGGTCCCGGAAGGGAGTGGTAGGAACCTTGGGCACATATCCAAGCCGGGGTCTCAGGATTACGTGAGAGTAATGCCGGCCCGAATTCCAGGCACGCTTCGTCAACGGAGAATGCGTGCAGGTCCCCTACCCTCTTGATGGAGGCCAATGCAACCAGGAGCGCTGTCTACATTGACAGGAACTTAAGCTCCACTGATTGCAAAGGCTCAAAGGGAGCACTCTGCAGAGCAGTTAAAACCACTGAGAGGTCCCAAGAGGGAATGAGAGGAGGGCGAGGAGGATTCAGTCTCCTCGCTCCTCTCAGGTGTCACGGTATACTCATTCTCTGGTTCCTTCTCATCTTATGTTTATGTTGTTGCATGAATGCACGTGTGTAGTGGGCGTGAGAGTGTTGTGTCATTACCTGATCCGCTCCAGCTGATCATCATATCATCACCAGCTGCAGCCCATTTCCTCACCTTATAAATACTCACCGGTTTTTGTCCTCTTTGTCAGATCGTTGTTTGATGTCTCCTGTGTCGGTGTTCCAGTCCTGTCTTCCCGCTCGTCCGGTGTTCGTGTTTTCCGTGGATTATCGTTGGTGTTGGATTATCGTTGTCTTTGTGTGGATTCCATCGTCATCGTCTCACCTCTTCTGTTCCTGTCTTCACCATCGACCATCGAAGTCCCTGCGCCATCCTTCCACGCCCGTGTCATTGTTCTTGTTATCTGTTATAGTCAAATAAACTGAGTAACTCGCTTTTGCTTCCTGATCTATGATTCACCGGCATGACAGAACGATCTGACCAGACCATGGAAGCAGCGAGTGTTTCGTCGACGGCGTTGGAGGATTTCATTCATCACAGCATACGAAGGATGGATTCCCAAGAAAGGAATTTAAATGACACGGGTCATGCGGTACAATCTTTGGTGGCGCAGTTGTCCGAGCTTACCCAGCAAATCCAACTTCTGCGAGCTCCCACTGCGCCACCCACACCAGCCGTTCCCCCCACACCACCAGAGGTCCATCCCCAGTCAGAGCCACGCCTACCAGTCCCGGAAGCCTACTCCGGTGAGTCAAAGTTTTGCAGAGCCTTTTTGACAAGATGCTCAATGCATTTCGCTTTACAACCCAGAACTTTCCAGACTGAACAAGCCAAAGTAGCATTCGTGCTCACCCTTCTGACTGGGAGAGCGGCGCTATGGGGAACGGCGGTGTGGGAGAACCAAGACCCGTGCTGCGCCTCGTTCCAGACACTCTCCGCCGAAATAAGACGAGTCTTTGATCGTGCCGTCGCGGGGAGAGAGGCTGCCAGGGTTTTGGCCGACCTCCATCAGGAAGAGAGGTCGGTCTCGGACTATTCCATCGAGTTTCGGACCCTGGCGGCTGAATGTCAATGGAACGAGGAGGCGCAGTGGGACATGTTCCTGCATGGGTTGGCTGACCGCGTCCAGAGGGAGATCTACACCCTGGACCTCCCCACATCTTTGAATGGACTCATCGAGTTGGCACTGCGGGTGGACGCTCGGCTCTCACGGGTCGAGCAACGAGTGGCGTTCACCCGCACACCGGAAGGAGCCGAGGGTCCACGGTCCAGTGGCAGGGACGTGGTCAGCCCCGTCCACGATCACGAACCCATGCAGGTAGGGCGAGCTCGGCTTTCCGGGAGGAGAGGGAGAGGCGGAGATCCCAGGGCCTTTGCCGCTACTGCGGTGGAACGGGACACTTCGCATACAACTGCCCGGTAAAAGGGTCAAGCCCGATAGTAAGTATGAGGCTACTATCGGGTGGGATCTCCGCCGAGAAGACCTCATCCACATCCACCCTCCTCCCGGTAAGACTAAGATGGTCTGTCCACCAGCACGACTGTAGAGCACTTTTGGATTCCGGGGCCGAGGGTAATTTCATGGACAAATCATTCGCACTCAAATTTCAGATTCCCCTCAAACCCCTCACTCACAGGATTGCAGTACATGTACTTAACGGTCAAGAACTTCCCACTATTTCTTTCACCACTGAAGACATCACCCTCATCACATCAGGCAACCATTCTGAGACTATTTTTTTTTACATACTGGATTCACCCCTCGCACCCATCGTTCTTGGACACCCCTGGCTCATCCACCACAACCCTCGAGTAGACTGGCATCAAAGAGCTGTGCTGGAGTGGAGCAAGGAATGTCATAAGTCTTGTCTTGTGTCTGCTTGTCCGTCTGTACCTGTTTCAGGAGGAGGCAGGGGATTTGTCTAACGTGCCCAGGGAGTACCTGGACCTGAAGGAAGTGTTTAGTAAGTCTCGTGCTGCTTCTCTCCCTCCGCATCGTCCCTATGACTGTGCCATAGATTTACTGCCAGGTAAGTCTCCGCCTAAGGGCAAGTTATACTCGCTTTCTGTCCCAGAGAGGGAGGCCATGGAGAAATATATTTCCGATTCTCTAGCAACCAGGTTAATTCGCCCTTCCTCTTCTCCAGCGGGGGCGGGGTTCTTTTATGTGGGGAAGAAGGATGGTTCTCTGCGACCTTGTATCGATTACCGGGGGTTGAACAGCATCACGGTAAAGAATACTTATCCTTTACCGTTGATGTCTTCAGCTTTCGAGAGGTTACAGGGAGCCTCCATCTTCACGAAATTGGACTTACGTAACGCATACCATTTGGTTCGCATTAGGGAGGGGGATGAGTGGAAGACTGCGTTTAACACCCCCAGGGGGCACTTTGAATATTTGGTCATGCCGTTCGGGCTGTCCAACTCCCCTGCGGTCTTCCAGGCACTTGTCAATGATGTGCTGCGAGACATGATAAATCAGTTCATTTATGTCTACCTGGACGACATATTGATTTTTACGTCGTCTCTCCAGGAACATGTGCAGCATGTCAGACGAGTGCTTCAGAGGTTGCTAGAGAATGGGCTTTTTGTCAAGGCGGAGAAATGCGATTTTCATGCACAGTCTGTTCCTTTTCTAGGGTACATCATCTTGTCTGAAGGAGTGCGTATGGATCCTGAAAAGTTTAAGGCTGTGGTTGAGTGGCCAAGCCCAGATTCCCGTAAGGCCCTACAGAGGTTTCTGGGGTTCGCCAATTTCTACCGGCGTTTTATTCGCAATTTCAGCCAACTAGCCGCACCTCTGACTGCCTTGACCTCCCCCAGAACTACGTTCAGGTGGTCAGACACAGCTGAAGCTGTGTTTGCCAAACTGAAAGGCCGCTTTGTTTCAGCCCCCATCCTTATTGGTGGAGGTTGATGCGTCAGAGGTGGGGGTAGGTGCAGTGCTATCCCAACGCACTTCTACAGACGACAAGATGCATCCCTGTGCGTTTTTGTCTCATCGCTTATCCCCAGCCGAACGTAATTACGACATCGGTAACAGAGAGTTGTTGGCAGTCAAAGTAGCGTTGGAGGAGTGGCGTCACTGGTTAGAAGGGTCGGGGGTACCTTTTATCGTCTGGACTGATCATAAGAATCTAGAATACATCAGAACTGCCAAAAGATTAAACTCCAGGCAGGCTCGGTGGGCACTTTTTTTCGGTCGATTTGATTTTACTCTCTCGTACCGCCCGGGTTCCAAGAACATCAAACCCGATTCTTTATCTCGTATTTTTGATCATTCCGAACGCCTGTCTACTCCCGAGTGCATTTTACCCGAAACCTTATTTGTTTCCACACTCACATGGGAGATCGAATCGAAGGTCAAGACGGCCTTAGAAGGGGTAACGCCTCCGCCTGGTTGTCCACCGAATCGCTTATTTGTGCCGGAGAGATTACGGTCCGACGTTATTCAGTGGGGTCATTGCTCCAACGTGGCTTGCCATCCAGGAGTGAACCGAACCAGTTTTTTGGTCAAGCAACGATTCTGGTGGCCACTTATGGCTCGTGACATTCACAGTTTTGTTTTGGCTTGCTCAGTTTGTGCCACTGGTAAGACTTCCAATCGACCCCCAGATGGGTTACTCCAACCGCTGCCAGTCCCTTCGAGACCCTGGTCCCACATCGCTCTAGATTTTATTACCGCCCTCCCGCCCTCTCAGGGCAACACAGTTGTTTTGACCGTGGTGGACCGGTTCTCGAAGGTGCCTCACTTTACTCCCTTACCCAAATTACCCTCAGCTAAGGAGACAGCGTTGACCGTCGTAGACCACGTCTTTCGCTTAAATGGCCTTCCGATGGACGTGGTCTCCGACAGGGGACCCCAGTTTGTGTCCAAATTTTGGCGAGAGTTTTGTAGATTACTGGGTGCGACGGTTAGTATGTCCTCAGGGTTTCATCCCCAGAGCAATGGCCAAACTGAGAGAGCCAACCAAGATCTGGAGAGAGTGTTACGATGTTTGGTCTCCAAGAACCCTTCCTCATGGAGCCAACAACTTTCTATGGTGGAGTACGCACACAACACGCTACCGGTGTCGGCCACGGGCCTTTCTCCGTTTAAGTGTAGTTTAGGTTACCAGCCACCGATTTTTCCCAGTCTGGAATCCGAGGTCGCGTTCCCCTCTGCTCACGCCTTTGTCCAGAGGTGTCACCGTACCTGGACTAGAGCCCGCGAGACTCTACTCCAGGTGGGGGCGCGCACCAAGGCCAAGGCCGATCGCCACCGGTCAAGGCCTCCCGTATATATCGTCGGTCAAAAAGTGTGGCTTTCTACTAGAAACATTCCTCTCCGCTCCGTCTCCAATAAGCTTGCTCCCAAATTCATTGGCCCGTTCACTGTCACCAAGATCATTAGTCCGGTGGCAGTCCGCCTCAATTTACCTCCAGTGTACAGGAGGGTTCATCCCATCTTCCATGTGTCCAAAATTAAGCCCGTTTTTCATTCTCACGTTCCCCCCCCGCCGCGACTCGTAGATGGGGAGACCACTTATTCGGTCAACCACATTCTGGACTCTAGGTGGAGGGGACGCGGATTCCAGTACTTGGTGGACTGGGAAGGTTACGGTCCGGAGGAGAGAAGTTGGGTACCTGCTAGAGACATCCTGGATCACTCCCTTATCGACGATTACTGTCACGGTATACTCATTCTCTGGTTCCTTCTCGTCTTGTGTTTATGTTGTTGTATGAATGCACGTGTGTAGTGGGCGTGAGAGTGTTGTGTCATTACCTGATCCGCTCCAGCTGATCATCATATCATCACCAGCTGCAGCCCATTTCCTCACCTTATAAATACTCACCGGTTTTTGTCCTCTTTGTCAGATCGTTGTTTGATGTCTCCTGTGTCGGTGTTCCAGTCCTGTCTTCCCGCTCGTCCGGTGTTCGTGTTTTCCGTGGATTATCGTTGGTGTTGGATTATCGTTGTCTGTGTGGATTCCATCGTCATCGTCTCACCTCTTCTGTTCCTGTCTTCACCATCGACCATCGAAGTCCTTGCGCCATCCTTCCACGCCCGTGTCATTGTTCTTGTTATCTGTTATAGTCCAATAAACTGAGTAACTCGCTTTTGCTTCCTGATCTATGATTCACCGGCATGACATCAGGAACCTGACGATCAGGTCGTGCTTCCCCACAGACTTACCTTCGATTGGATCATGGTGTGCGGCAATAGCGGCACCCAGTCGTCCAGCAGTCGACGCAGTTCTGTTCCTTTCCGGTTTTATGGATCAACTGGGGATCATGTTAACTTAATAGAATCTGTCTGCAGCCTGCAAGACTTCAAGTTACGCCCACTTCAAGTTGCTCACTGTTTTTTTCGACTTAAAGCAGCGCTGTACAGACCGGTCGGTGTATGATATCAATGTACCGCGAGAGCGATTAGAAAACAGACTTTTCTGCATGCTTTTGAATCGCTCTCGCACAAGTTTAACATAAACTGAACATACTAGAGTTGATTAAACTGACTCTTAGCTGTTCAAGAAACGAAATGCTTGTTTTGGTATACAGTAAAGCAAGCTGCAGTCTGCATTAGTGCCAGGGTACTGATAATGTAAGAAACCATATTGCAATGTATTGTTTTATTAATTATTCATCCTACCTCAACTAAAGTGTGGAGCAAGCACTAATATATCCTTTTGAAATAGGGCTTTATTTTTTTTAATAAATAATTTTAAAAATCTTTTGATGTCTTCTTGTATGCCTGATTTGCTGATGATTAAAAATGTTGACTGATATCAACAGCACTAATGAACAGCTAAATGCACCACTGACAAACCAATCTTATGATACTTTTGAGACAAATGAACAACAAAGCACACCCATAACAAAACCTTTTAATTGAAAGGCAAAAGGACAAATGAGGAATCGTCACTCAAAAGCACCAGAGCTGCACAAAAAATAAAGAGGATATATTAAACAATAAATTAGGTGACATCTATGTGTGCCCCCCCTGCTAGTCTATGGCAGTACTAACTGCATCACCCATTGAACAAGACTGGTAAAACAGGCTTAGTAACAAATTAAAAAAAGTTTATTTGATCTCAGTTAAAATATGAGTCGCTTTTGGTTATCAATAAATAACACACAAATACATCACTTAACATAGGGATAGGACATAGGTGGGTGGGCCACCGGAATACGAAATTGACCAGACCTAGAGATCAATACCACACGTGAGCTAAGGCACATCACTTTAGAGTGTAACAAAAAAAAAACACTACAAACTCAGCCCACACAACCACGGCAACCGTGCTCTTAAGGATATCTCTAAAGATGCACACTTCACAGCATTAAACTGCACATTGGTTACAAATGGGTGAACCACTCTTAGGAGACCAACTAGAACCCAGCGCTAGTATATCTTATGGGCCCAACCCACCCTGGAACTATCACTAGGGAAGGAGGGGGAAAACAAACAAACAAAAAAGACGCACAAAAAAAGGATCCACTAGCCGGTGGCCACAATTAGTTCACTACACAAATCTCCTACAGCCCACCGACTAGTGGAAAAAGAACTAAATGACAGTTTAAACAAAACGAAAACAACATGTCTAAATAAAGCAGCACCTGCACATTCATAGACATTCACGAGAACAGCAGCCGACAATCGGAATGGCTCTAGCCTCTGTTTGCAGTAGTAATTGGGTGAATAAACAGTGTTTCGACGCTTCACACCTTCACCAGGGTCACTGAACGCTCCTCTGTGCTCGTCAGTCTAGATATTCCAAACAGATTTCGGAAGCACACACACACAACCAGTGCGCTGTTGCCAATCACTCGGCAACACCTTATGCTACAACAGCACCCAAAACACTGCTCCACTCCAACACATTAGCCGCTAGCTATCGTCAATCGCCCCAGAAGCCAACAAACCCAGGTCCCTATGCTGCCCTACAAAGGCAAAAGACCTTAACTCACCAGAGTGTGAAACTGAGAAAAACGACTTTAAAGTTTTTTTGTTGTCCCGCCAATTGTATGATAGCTAGGACACTGAAAATTTGCCAAGTAGTTGTCATAATGAATATTTTTATCTACATTAAAAAAAAATTAGCTCAAACTTGACCTTTGACCTTTATTCGGAAGTTACAGTATTCTGCCTTTGCATTATCTGCAAAACAATCATGGGTCATACAAAGGCAAAATACCTTAACTTCTAATTTATTGACCATTTTGACTTGTATCACTCTATACAAACATTTCTATGATAACAATGATAGCCTTAAAATAACATTTAGTGAGTTCTGTCTAGTAAGGCTTAATATTACATCAATAGAATATTAAAAAATAAAAAATAATGAGAAGGCTATTATCTGTACTGGATCATTTTAAAACTTTATTGTTGTACTTAATTTAAGTAAAATAACACTTTAAGAGGTAGGAAAGTAACCTTCCACAAATATTTCTTACATTTGAAAGGTTTGATTTAGCTATGCCAGTAATATGTAGTGCCCTTTCTCAAATACCATTCACCCTTTTCTGACAAAACGTATAGGAATATGCTTATATCTGATGACATTGTGTGTATGTTTTCTCTTAATAAAAACTCTGTATTAATACATTTTTCTGGACAGAATGGAAATTTATTTAGTACCACATGCATGTACAGACTACAGTTCTCACTCACAATTTTTATGTGATTAGGATTGATTGTCTTCATATAGTCCGTTTATGACAGTTTACAAAGAAGGGAGTCTAACAACAAACTGATTTTAAGAAATTTATTAAATTATCAAGAAAATGAAACGAAAGAATGTTAAGAGGTGAATAAAATGAATAATGTTGATGGTATTTTGGTTGTGTGTGTGTGTGTGTGTGTGTGTGTGTCTGTGTGTGTGTGTGTGTGTGTGTGTATGTGTGTGTGTGTGTGTGAGAGAGAGAGTATCAGTCCACAGAAGGGCAGAGGAGCTTAATTTATCCCTATTCTTTAGAGGTTTCTGACTGCCAAGGAGCTCCAGAAAAACCTCCTGGTAGGAGGCATGAGGGGAACAAGATTCTTTAGGATCTCCGTCTTCTTGGCCTCCTCCACACCCGAGTCTTGCGGCCTCAAGGTGGTCGGTATACAGGGATTGAACTTCTTCTGCAGGAAGTCCAGCTCTATGAAGTCCTCCTCCCCATGGGATTTCTTCACGAACATGTACCTTGACCCACGTCGCAATTGCACCACTTTGAGTTCAGCCAGCCTGGGCATTTTTTTAGTCTTGGCTGCAGAATGGCCATCCATCCATGCCCTGATGTTATCATTCTTCAACTCCACCACCTCCACTTTCCTAGAGTTGGAATTGGCCACCACTTAAAAAAAGTCATCAAAATCAAAAACCACTCCTCCAGGTCTGTGCCTCATTTCTTGTTCCACACCATGGTGAAAGCTGTCGGCGCTCATGAAGGTGTGCCCGGGCTCGAAAAACTTCAAAGTGACATCTTCAGCTGATATTGTTTCAGAATTGACCAATGTCAGCAGTGAAGAAAACAGACACCAGTTTTTATTTTGGGCACTACAATTATCCACCCAGTATATAACATGCCTGATGTCCCGCTCTTTTTCTAGTGCTGCGGCATATGCCGATGTGATTTCTTTGGCATTCCGCCCTGCAATTCCCTCATGCCAGACAACAGAGATTGTTTTTCTTTTGTTTTGTTTTTTGCCCACTGACGCAAAGGTCTCATGGTATGCGGATATTCGTCGGGTGAACACTGCCGACTTCACACCTGGCATGCGTGGGAGCATGATGACTTTCTGCTGGTCAACACTTCTGACAGATGTGTCGTCAGGCCAGTCCTTGTCTGCATCCGACCTGTAGTACAGTCGGGTCTCAGCTGCTTCGGTTTGATGTTTATGCCACCCCTCGCACTGAGGGCAATTTTCTGCAGCCTCCCCCTGGTGATCAGCCCTCACATGCTGGTCCTGGAGCAAACAGCACTCGCACTCCTCTTCTCCAAGCTTGGTAAAGCTTATGTTCTTTGACTTCACTGTTTTACGGTAAGTCTCATAAGAGCAGCGGTTCCCTTTTTCAATGAAGTCGGCAAACATGAGCTTGACCGTGACATCACTTGGGAGATAGCGCCGGAATGGTGCATGCTCCCTCCGGTAGTGGCTGACTGACGGGTGGAAGGATTCAATGTGGTCAATCAATGGTTGCAAGTCCAGCTTGTTGGCAGGCTCGTGTCTCCCTCTCATGTCGTTGGGTGGAGCTAGAGCAGTTCTTATTGCTTTGCCCATGACTGAGAGAACTATGCTATTATTGGTGGGATGATAGCCTAGTGTGGAAAGATAGAATAGCTTGCACACCTGCTGCGGAGTCTTGTGGGTATCCTGCATCCTGTAGACAAACGACCTGCTCCGCTTCCGACTGGGATTGGCACAGACCTTTTCCGTTGGAACCTGGCTGACTGAGGCAAAGATAAAGGCCCGTTTCTGTGCATATGTCATATTCCAGTACTCAGACCAGATTTCTTGCCGCCTGTCTTCTGAATATTTTCCAGAGCACTGTCGTCGGCATTTAGCTCCACATGGTCCCCTCATTGGTGGTCTATTTGTGGGCTCTGATGGAGGAGCAGGAGAGTGTGCTTGACCGTTTGGAACAAGGACAGACAGTGGTGGGTTCTCTGGAGCTGAGGCTGGTGTGACTGGTGGAAGAACTGGGTCTGGGGCCGTGACATGGGCAATCACAGGCTCTGGTGTCATTAGTAGCAGAGGAGTGGGGTTTGGTGTGCTCATGGTGAACAGCTCATCTGCTCCACAAAACAGATCATCGCTGAATCCGCTGGTCACGAGATAACTGTGAAGAATTGTCCACTCTTTTGCCTCTAGTTTCGTGGGGGGCATGCTCTCTGCATTTTGTGCATTAACCCCAGGAATGGACTCGGAAGAAACTGAATGTAGAAAAGAAAATTAATTAGACACCTGCAGCTAATGAATATCATTATAGACAAGATGGTGTCTTTACATCTGATCAATTTTCTTTAGAAGTACACAATTCAGTAACCCAAGTTACAGTGTAGGGGTAACACTTTACAATAAGTTTTAGATAACATTAGTTAACTACCTTAGTTAACATGAACTAAGAATGAACAATACTTCTACAGCATTTATTAATCTTAGTTAATATTAATTTCAACATTTACTAATACATGATTAAAATCAAAGGTTGTATTTCTTAACATTAGTTAATGCATTGTGAACTAACATGAACTAACAATGAACAGATGGATTTTTATTAACAACATTAACAAAGTTTAATAAATACTGTAACAATTGTTTTGTTCATTGTTAGTTCATGTTAGTTAATACATTACCTAATGAACCTTATTGTAAAGTGTTAGTGTAGGCTTAATAACTCATGAAACAATTTGTACCCCCTGTTCATAGTCTTCTTTTTAGTAACATTTAATACTGGTGCAATTTGTACATTAAATGTTAGTTTGACTTATAAAACATCATTTATTTAAAATAATTTATATTAAATAATTCTCACTATTTTTTGAAAGCTATGAATATATGTTAAACGACAAAAACAGATGAGATAGGGGTATTTTACAACAACTAGGAATGCACCACGAGTTTTACCAGTTTTAAGTAAACGCAACCTTTATTCACGTCTGTGTTGTTTGTCCGACAACAGCAGTGAGTGACCAAGTGCTAGCTAGTTTGTATCTTTTAGCTCATAGCTTTTAGCTTTACTGTTTAACCGGGTCACTTTCATAGTGGTTGGTGTAAACGGGACTTCTGGTCACCCTACTAATAGCCTACCCACAGCGACACTTAAAATTGAATGTCAACCTCCGGACAACTTTGCACTTTGATAGATTAGGCTAGCCAACCGGCACATGATGGATTTCTCAGTGGATGTTGTTTTCCATGGATTTTGACCATGTTTAAAAAAAAAAAGGTAAGCTGCGATCTGTTATATTTGCTGGATTGGTTTGTGTGCGTGGTAATGTTTTCTCCTCGCCAGGGGAGGTGTGTCGTGAGGCGTGTTGTGAGGCGTAACGTTATCGTGAAGCGTCCCCAACCCACTCGCGTTGTTTTCTGTCAGTAAGTGGACTGTCAGATTGCCACCCTGTATGGCACGAGAAAACTTGTAGGCCTACTACTAGTACTAGTTAATAGTGTCCAGGCTTTGATTTATGGTGTCTTACAGCTGGCACACCATCAGGCTATTTGTGGATCAGGAACAGTGTGTTTTGTGTGTCAAGTAGCCTAGTTTAGCCCAAGTTTGCATCGCTAGCTAGCTAACTATGCTACCAGTATCCTAAGTTGGCTGAATTTCACAAAATCTGAAGTATTATTATTTTTTTCTTCATGTATCCATATCATCCTTACCTTGATCTTGGTGTTTCCGTTTCAAAGCCATCTCCACCATAGTTTTCCCGCGAGAATAGGCCATTCTTAATGAAAACAACCACTGCAACAATTTTATTTTCACTTTATTTAATGCGTGTGGCAAAAGTGCTTCAATTACATATAGGCATAACACCGTAACTTCAGCGCGGGAAACGCGTTGCTGGTGGGTAAAACAAAGGCAGAGTGCCTTAACTTCACTGTAATGTAATAATGGCGTTTGTAGCCGCAAGCAGATGGCCAGTTCTGCCAGTTGATTAAATTACTAATGGACAAAGCAGTGTCCGGTTTTACCACATGTGACCAAAAGGCATATGACCAAAAGGCCGCTTTGGCTCAAGATCACGCGGAGAACTCCCCAGGGTTTCCCTTCGATAACAAGACGATAACAAGACGAACATTGTCACTTCCACATTGTCTATTCAAAAACGCACACACAATCGCCCGCAGGGGATGAGCAAAAAAGTTCACCACCCACCAACCACGGGATGAACTTATACACAAACGTCCTTTGTGTGCAACTTAGGATAGAAATGTCCTTAATGTATATAACACAGAATTGTATCTGACCTTCCTGTATGCATGCATATCTAATTAGTTTTGTCTTATTCTATAGATGAAATTTGAGACTGTTCTGTAACTTTGAATCTTAAGTGTATTTCTAAAGAAAGAATACCTAACAGGATCAAATTCTGTGCCTCTCCCTCTTGCTAGGTCATAAAACTTTATGACCCCCAAAAGGAATTCCAAGGGAATCACAGCTCCTACTTGAATTCTGATAAAGAAAGAGGAATAGACTCTGCAATCTTATATTTTCTATAAGTATAACCACTTAAGAAATGTATAAACATGAATTTGATCTTTCCTAGGTCATGGTAGCCGGTATTATGGCTTTATAGTCGTGTGAGTGAACATTAAATGTGTGTAATTCTGCATATGAATGTAACTTTATGTTTCTTCTACTCTTTCCGGCCATTCTTGGTACCTGTTTGACCGTCTTGTTTTGACCAAACCAGTCATACATAGGATATTATAGTAAAATGTATTGTTCTGTGTGTACAATCTTTCTGGGTAGAAATGACAAAATTTCATACCATCACAAATTATCCTGACAGGACAAAGAAAAACTTTTCCCGCTCGAGATACTCTAAGATGATTGGTTCACGTACGCGAAGCAGGCGTGAACCCCTCCTCTCCATAAGAGACTGACACAGAAGTTTCTAAAAAAGCTTTTTCCCTGTGAGAGGTTTCCGGTGCCATGGCTCCTTAGGGAGCTTTACGCAGTGTTTCTCCTTTTTCTTTAATCTTTTCTTTATTTTCGTCTTCGGACTTTCCTATGTTCACTTTCAGCGAAATGAACGTAATCGGCAACTTCGACTTTAAAGAGACTCTTTGAACCAACCAGCAACTGCACCTCAAAGGACATTTAAACCAACGCGCTCCCTCGCTCTGAAAGACCACGTGAACGCGTGACACGAGGACAGAGACACACACACACACGCTTTGGTTCTCAGCCACACGAAGAATCATGCAAGTATCGTAATTCCTATCGATCTAAATGCTTTAAGATCTGTTTACCCCATTCAGGGGATTTGATCTTTGTGATTCCTTGTTGTCTCTCTAAGGGTTATGATGTCTGTGATTTTTGCCATGCTGCGATCACCCCGGTGATCTCTCTAATCCTTTAGTTTCACTTTCTCATCCTCTCTCTCTCTCTCTCTCTCTCTCTCTCTCTATATATATATATATATATATATATATATATATATATATATATATATATACATATATATATATATATATATATATCGTTTTCTCTCCCTCTCTCATCCTATTTTAATTCGTGTTTGTAATGTTTTTCGTTTGTTTGTTTCGAGTGTATACACATATATTCCGTGTGAATTGTAGTTTGATGCATTATTAGTCCAATTATTAAAACCCTTATATTCTTGATTGTTCGTCTGAAAGGCTCATTTTTACAAAGTCAATGAAGTGTTTGATCTAGCTACAAAGCTTTACAATTCGTTACTTTCAGTAACCTAAATTTTATAATAACAAGAAGGTGAATTTTCATGGCCAGAAAATAGCTTTTTGGAATTATAAGGAAGGGATAACCTTGTTGAGAAGTTGATAAGTTAATCTTACGGCCGTTTGCTGGACAAACAGATTGTTCGATAGCTAAATTAATTCCATTAAAGGTTATCTCATATAATCGATCTGGAAAGGGACCATTGATATATGAATGAGGAATTATAATTCGTTGTGATTGATCATTCATATATACAATCGATTTATTTCCAACTTCGATAATTTAACTGTAATATGCAATATTAATCATATTCATGATTAATTATTAAAATTCCCTATATATCATTTGAGCTAATGTTAATGCATTCAATGTAAGACTCATTGTCGCTACACGTTCTAGAGTGCAGCGGTACAAAGCTAAAAGACTGTAACTGATGTTAAGGTCTTCTGCCTTTGCTTTCCCTCTGCTTTTGGAAGTTATGGCAAAAACATCATCTTATTTTTAGCACAAAAGAACAAAATTGACGCAAGATATTTGTCCACATGATAAAACTGATGTCCATTGTTCCAAATATGGCAATAACTCATTTTGACCAAAATTGAAGTTAAGGTCTTTTGCCTTTGCACGGCAGTATACACCTGTCTGTTCTAAATTATCAACCTCTCCCGCCCATACTAGGTGACGTAGCCTTACGGGGAGGAGTGGGAGCGAGCGGGGGCGGAGAACGAGGGGACAAGGAAGAGAGAAAAAAAAAGAAAAAGAGCGCCCCGAACCCACCCGCCACATATGCAATTACATCTATTAGGTGACATCTAACCCATGCATTTACATTTTAATAATGTAAAGTGACCACTCCAGGGCGATCTACTATTGTGTTGTGCTGCTGGCATCTGTAGGACACTCAGCGAGACAGATTGACAAGCTCAAAGTACAAAACGCTTGCTCTGCCCTTGCTGCGATGTAAAAAAAGCAGTATGAATTATACACTTCGATTTAGACGGATATCTCGGGAAAATATAATAATAATAATACATTTTATTTATAATGTGCTTTTCTAAAACCCAAAGCGCAACAGACAGTAAAAACAAATAGAATACAGAAGTACAAGAGTAATACAAACATAATCATTACAGTACAACACAATAAAATACTAATCATGACAGTCAATATAAGCACTTTTAAGAAGATGAGTTTTTAACCACTTCTTGAAACTGGCTAATGTTGGAGCATCTCTAACAATAAGAGGAAGTGCATTCCATAACCTGATTGCAGCAACAGAGAAAGCTCTCTCCCCCATAGATTTTAATCTACAGGGAGGCTGCTGAAGAGTAAGTGAATCAGTAGACCGAAGGGAACGGAAGGTGCGTACAAGCAGACTAAATCACAGATATATGAAGGGGCTATTTCGTGCATAGCTTTGTATGTTAGTGTGAGAGTTTTAAACGCAATACGCGACTGAACAGGAAGCCAATGCAAGCTATAAAGCACGCCCATAATGTGCTGACGTGGTGAAGTGTATGTAAGTACACGTACTGCTGAATTCTGGATGTACTGCAGCCGTTTTATAGATTTAGCAGGTAAACCAACAAATAGTGCATTACAATAATAAATCCTGGAAGTAACAAATGCATGAATAAGCCTTTCAGCGTCAGGTAGAGTAAGATAGGGCCTAATTCTTGCAATTTTTTGAGATGATGGAAAGCAGATTTTGTAATACTCTTAATATGTGACTCAAGTGTTAGGTGAGCGTCAAAGATCACACCTAGGTTACGAGCATAAGAAGATGGAACTAAAACACTATCATCCATAATCAAATTAAAATGTCTCCCTTTTGTGAGTAGCCGCAGGTGTGTCAGTAAGTAGAATCTCTGTCTTGGAAGAATTACATTTTTAAAAAATTATGGTGCATCCATGTTTTTATTTCCTGCACACACTCCGAGATAATTTTAGAGGTTACAGTAGGATCAGATTTGGAGCTGATGTAAATTTGAGTATCATCAGCATAAAAGTGATACCCCAAACCATATTTCATAATTATTTGCCCCAAAGGAGCATATAAACACTAAACAATATGGGACCCAGGACAGATCCCTGAGGAACACCATGGCGGACTTGTCCAATTTCAGATTGTTGCTTCCCAAGACAACAAACTGGAAATGATCAGTGAAGTAAGATTTGAACCAGTTAAGCACAGTACCAGTGATACCAAGTCAGCTCTCCAGCCTATTTAGCAGGATAGAATGGCACACTGTGTCAAAAGCTGCACTGAGATCTAACAAAACCAAGATGGTAGAGGCTCCAGAGTCAGCTGAGATAAGCAGGTCTTTCATAACATGAACCAGGGCTGTCTCGGTGTCCCTTTCTAAACCCAGACTGAAAAGGTTTGAAAAGCTTGTTGGATGACAAGTGTGAGTGGAATTGTGCCACAACAACACGTTCCAAAACCTTGGGAAGAAAGGGCAGATTTGAAATAGGCCTGTAATTTGATAGGTCTGAGTTATCACATCCAGGCTTTTTGAGGACTGGTGTAATAGCTGCAACCTTAAGGGCTTTTGGAACAATACCAGTTGTAAGAGATGTGTTCACAATGCTACAAATGAGGGGACTATTTGAAGATTATACTTACCCTTGTCTCTATACGAGCTGGCATCTTGCCGACAACATATCGTTTTGAGTTTAACATATCGTGTGCTTCTGTGTGATTTGGACAACTTCCAGTTACGCCCCTTCAAATTACGCCCACTTCCTGTTACACCCCTCTCTTGCAGTTCGCAGACAGAACTAGAGGCCTGCATTTCCGCGGCTGTCCCGTGGAAACCGCGGGACCCGACCAGATATTTTGCGCAGTGGGATTAAATTTCCGACTAAAACACGGTAGCGGTCGGTAACTCTGGTGTAATTTGAACGGGAGCGGTCAGTCATTCAATATCACGTTCCCGACGTCCTTTCAGAACAGCATATCTTCGCTTTACTTAATCTTAATCTTATCGACCATCCGGTATAGGCTACAGCCTGCCCTGCACTCAGGACCGTTATGCACGCGCTGCACGCATGGACCAGTTCTTTCTGCGTCATGCATTGTATTTACGGGGTCTGTGCGCGCAGCATGGTCCTTAGGGCAGACTGTACCGGTGGTAAATATACAGCCCTCAAAAAGGATGGCAGAGCAAAGTGTGGATGCGCTGTCCTTGAAGGACGTTCAACTTGGACTGGAAAATGGTCAGTTTACTGCTAAGAAACCCACGTCAGGCAAGTCTGATGTATGGGAGTCTTTTTCATGCATCATAGACACAGATGGAAAAAAAATACCCTTTGCGCAATGTGATAAATGCCTAAAAGTGTTCCCGTTCAGCAGTCACAAGACTGGAACCTCTGGTTTAAGGCGGCACTCATGCATCATCACAAAGGGTCAAACTAAACTGACATTTACAAAGTCTAGGTTGGTGCCAGAGCAGTTTAAACAAGAGACCACAGAAAAATGTGTCGAATTTGTTTGCCAAGACATTCGACCGTATGATACTGTGTCCGGAAAAGGTTTTAATCAGCTGGCCCGACATTTGGTCGACACGGCAGCAAAAATCGGAAAGTTGAATGTCAGTGAGATACTTCCACATCCAACAACAGTATCAAGAAATATTGAAAAGAGGGCTCAGAGTCTGCGTAGACATGTTGTTGACGAAATCACTGCAGTAATACACAAATTCGGATGTGCAATTACAACAGACATATGGACATCTTACTATCAAGATGGCGCCGCAGACGGCTGCCTTGGTGCGGAGCTCTCCAGCTATTGTGTTGTTTTTGTTCGTTTGTTCTGCGTTTAGTCATTCTTTTCCTATCAGTTTCACCAGAGACGAACTACTGGACATTAGGAAACACACACCGGATAACTTTTCTACAGTTTTTGATTATTCGGACGTCTTGCTGGACATTCTCGTCGGTGGGGCAGCGTTGTTGTTCAAACGCGCGGTCAGACGCAAACGCGGGAAGCGTGCAGGCGCGCTGGTTAAACTCCGCGAGCGCGGTCTCCGCACTGCACTCCCCAGTATTCATCTCGCGAACCTCCGATCCCTTCCTAACAAAACGGACAAACTTCTTCTCCTCACACGCACTAACAAGGATTTTTTTAACTCTGCTGCTCTGTGCTTCACTGAAACCTGGCTGAGTGAAGCCATACCGGACAACGCAATACATCTGCCGGGCTTCCAGCTGTTCCGAGCGGATCGCATCGCGGAGCTAACGGGGAAAACAAGAGGTGGTGAATTGTGTTTCTACATTAACGAAAGTTGGTGTTCAGATGTAACAACACTGAAGAAGATGTGCTCTCCTAATTTAGAGGCACATTTCATAAACTGTAAACCTTTCTACTCGCCTCGGGAGTTTTCCTCTTTCATTCTTGTGAATGTTTACATTCTTCCAGACGCGTGCGTGAGCGCGGCGCTACAACAGCTGGCTGAACAAATAGCTGAAACAGAACAGAGGTATCCTGACTCTCTTTTAATCATTCTTGGGGATTTTAACAAAGCAAATCTTTCCTGTGAACTACCAAAATACAGACAGCACGTTACATGTCCCACCAGAGACAGTAATATACTGGACCACTGTTACACCACAATAAAAAATGCGTATCACTCCGTTTCACGAGCAGCTTTGGGGCTCTCTGATCACTGTTTGGTTCATCTCATACCGACCTACAGGCAGAAACTGAAATCAGCTAAACCTGTAATAAGGACTGTAAAAAGATGGACTAATGAAGCAGAGCAGGATCTACAGGCCTGCTTTGATTGCACTGATTGGACTGTTTTTGAAGCTGCTACCAACGATCTGGATGAGCTCACAGATACTGTAACATCATATATAAGTTTCTGTGAGGATACATGCATTCCTACCAGGACATTCTTATCATTTACTAATGATAAACCATGGTTTACTGGAAAACTCAAACACCTTCGTCATGCCAAAGAGGATGCCTACAGAAGTGGGGATAAAATCTTGTATAACCAGGCCAGAAACAGACTGACAAAGGAGATCAGAGTTGCTAAAAGAAGCTACTCTGAAAAACTGAAAAACCAGTTTTCATCCAACGACCCATCTTCAGTCTGGAATGGCCTGAGGAACATCACCAACTACAAGTCACCATCCCCCCGAGCTGTGGACAATCAACACCTGGCTGATGATTTAAACTCATTTTATTGCAGGTTTGAAAAGCCCTCATTCACACCACACACCGGCTCTGACCTGCACTTCACACATTCACCATCACCTCCTGCACTCCCATTACTCCCCCCTCCTGCCATCCAACCTGAGCTTAAGGTCTGTGTGGAGGACGTGAGCCGAGTCTTCAAAAAACAGAAGACTAGGAAAGCCTCAGGCCCAGACGGCATCTCATCTGCTTGTTTAAAAGCCTGCGCTGACCAACTGGCCCCGGTCTTCACGCAGATCTTCAATAGATCATTGGAGCAGTGTGAAGTTCCCTGCTGCTTCAAACGCTCCACTATCATTCCTGTCCCCAAAAAACCCAAAATCACTGGACTTAATGACTACAGACCTGTCGCTCTCACGTCTGTGGTCATGAAGTCGTTTGAAAGACTGGTGTTGGCCCACCTGAAGGACATCACTGGACCCCTGCTGGATCCCTTTCAGTTTGCTTACAGAGCAAACAGGTCTGTGGATGATGCAGTCAACATGGGACTGCATTATATCCTGCAACATCTTGACAGACCTGGGACTTATGCAAGGATCCTCTTTGTGGACTTCAGTTCGGCCTTCAATACCATCATGCCTGATCTTCTCACAGCCAAACTGACCCAGCTCTCCTTACCATCCTCGATCTGTCAGTGGATCACCAGCTTCCTGACGAACCGGCAGCAGCGAGTGAGACTGGGGAAACACACATCCAGGACTCTCACCACCAGCACTGGCGCCCCTCAAGGGTGCGTTCTCTCCCCACTGCTCTTCTCCCTGTACACTAATGACTGCACTTCTAAAGACCCCTCTGTCAAGCTCCTGAAATTTGCCGACGACACCACTGTCATCGGTCTCATCCGAAACGGTGACGAATCTGCTTACAGACTGGAGGTTGAACAGCTGGCTGTCTGGTGCAGTTATAACAACCTTGAGCTGAACACGCTCAAAACAGTGGAGATGATCGTGGACTTCAGGAGGAACAGCCCAGCACTCCCCCCACTCATCATCATGAACAGCACTGTGGAAGCAGTGGAGTCAATCAGGTTCCTGGGCACTATCATCTCTCAGGACCTGAAGTGGGACAATCACATTGACTCCACTGTGAAAAAGGCCCAGCAGAGACTGTACTTCCTTCGCCAGCTGAGGAAGTTCAACTTGCCACAGGAGCTGCTGATTCAGTTCTACTCAGCCGTCATTGAGTCTGTTTTATGCACTTCCATCACTGTCTGGTTTGGTTCAGCTACCAAATCAGACATCAGGAGACTACAACGGACAGTCCGGACTGCGGAGAGGATTATTGGTGCCCCCCTGCCATCCCTCCAGGACCTGTACTCTTCCAGAGTGAGGAAGAGAGCAGGTAAAATCATCACAGACTCCACTCACCCTGGACACCACCTGTTTGAACTGTTACCGTCAAGACGGCGAATCAGATCACTGGCCACAAGAACATCTCGGCACAGGAACAGTTTCTTCCCACAGGCCATTTCCCTCCTGAACAGTTAACATATCTCCCAAGGCATATGCCTTAAGTGCAATACTCCCACTGTTTAGTGCAATATCCTACAACTCATGTGATACTTATATGTAGATTTTTTCTATTTATAATATTCAAAACACTGTAAATATGTTCATAGTTCATAATCTGTAAATCTGAAAATGTCTACTCTGACTAAACCCAACTGTGATACTTTTATTCTCATATATTTATATTTTTATTTTTTATTCTTATAATTTGTAGTATTATGTTTCTTGTTGTATTTGTATCTGTATATGTCCACTGGAAGCCTCAGTACCAAAACAAATTCCTTGTGTGTGCAAGCACACTTGGCAATAAAGCTCTTTCTGATTCTGATTCTGATTCTGACAGAAACTTATCGCAAAACGTCTTTTTTGTCGGCAACCATCCATTACGTTAATGAGCAATCTGAGCTACATTCAAGAGTGCTTTTTGCTGTCCCTTTTGATCCAAGCACCTCAAAGACGGGTGAAAATATTCGAATGCACCTGCTGCAGAATCTCAGAATGCTTCACCGGAGCTGATTCCTCCACTGCAAGATCATTAAAGCAGAAATCTACAGGGACAAGAGGAACATTGTTTTACTCTTGGTGTCCCTGGCATTTTTGAACGGTGAGTGGTAAATTTATGTTGATAACATTTCAGTATTCTTAGTTACTTTCTGGTCTTGCGCATGCGCACTGACAGGATGCAGGTGAAGTTGCAAATCAGAAATGCAAATTCCCTTCCTCTCGTCTAAACACGGCAAGTGAGCACGAGAAAAAATAAAGGACCAGTGCTAACCAATTCTGTCACTTAAAAACTATAATTCCAGAAAATATAGTCATGTCATTCTGCCTTTTCCAGACTGGAAATCCACAAGCACACAAAAGTTCAGTATTTGCAAACTTCTTTAATATAACACTGCAAGAATGAGTTCTTTTTTTGGCCTTGTTTTACTGTATAAAAAATCTTTGAAATGTAAATCTAAGTATAAACTCACTAGGAAATTGTATTTATTTATTTTTGCCTATTGAATCTTATAGGCAGCTGGTAGAAGAAAGTGCAAATAGATGCTTTATTTTTTCACCCTGTCATCCTTTAGGAAGGTTGTTTATTGCAGTATTCATATATAGTCTTTCAGGTTGGTTAGAGATCTCGGAGACATTTTAAGGCCTCCTCCAAACAGTCCAAACTACTCCATGTACCAAGGCTTTGCAAATGTCCTTTAAGTTGGAAGTTAGATGTAAACCAAAATAGATTTGCTCTGCCTAATTATGTACAGTATACCCCAAAATAATAATGCACACATAGTCTGAACATTTAAAAGCTTCTTAATAAACTGCTATCATCCTGCAGGGAACATATTTGGCAACCTGGTTTGCCTGATGGGGAGATTTCCTTAGTTCACAAGTCATCCGCAAATCCATGTACAGTTTCTTTGTATTCTTTTCACCCCTTTTGCTTTCACATCAGATATTTTGCAGTTAGTTTTGCAGTTTAAAGGGTTAGTTCACCCAAAAATGAAAATTCTGTCAGTATTTACTCACCCTCATGTTGTTCCATGTTGTCCCCGTAAGACCTTCGTTCATCTTCGGAACACGAATTAAGATATTTTTGATGAAATCTGAGAGCTGGATCATTCCTCCATACTAGTCCATAGGCTTCTTCAGGGATTGAAACTTGCCGGCCTCGAAAAGTTATTAAAGACATTGTTAAAATAGTCCAAGTGACTACAGTGACTCAATCTTAAGTTTATCAAACGACGAGAACACTTTTTGTGCGCAAAAACAAACAAAAATAACGACTTTATTTCAACTATTCATTTCCTTCTCTCTGGGCCTCGAGTCAGGTTACTAGTGTAATAGCGTACGATCTGTTGTTGTACGTCACACGCATCACCCACATGAACAGCGTCGGCCAATAGTGAGCCTACGTGTGACGTAGCTCTACGCAATTACACTAGTTTAACTGACTAGAGGCCCAAAGAGAAGGAAATTAGTTGCCAAAATAAGTTTGCAACAATTCTATCATACTTAAACTCATTACACAGGGGGAAAACATGTTCTCATTTGAATCCCCATTAGCAACAATGTGAATATGATAAAGGCGGTAACATAAAACAAATGCCACAATGTTAAAACATCTGCAATTTTATTCACAATTTAAATGCGATCCATTTCCATTTGTACTTTGCCAACTAACGCAAAATGCTGAATGTTTTCGAGTACAAATAAATGGACAAATTTAATTTAACTTGTGCCTTATATTGTAAACACACATAGCAGTAACCTATGTACATGAGGACAATATTCATAATTGTGATACATATATCAAATACATGTTTTTTTTTTTTTACTTTTGACGCTGCTTTAATCATGTCAACATTTAATCATGTTGTATTTACCCAACTGTTAGCGATTTAGTATTTCTACTGTTCATCGGGGGACCCTCACATTCAAGCCATTTTTTGTCCTCAAAAATATATTGTTGGAAAATTAATCAATATCAGAGACAGAACACCAGCAAGTTGAACTTATTTATTTTTTGAAGAATTGATATGACAATTCTTGAAAAATAAAAACGTTTAGTACTACCAACAGGCCGAGAACAGTTTTGTGTTTTGACCCATGTATAGTTGACCTTATATTTGTTTATTCTAGAATGTCTTCTCTACTATCAAACAGCTCCTATACATGTATAATCATAGATATTTAATTTCTCTTTCCAGACGTCTGTCTGTTCTTTATTCACATCTGCAGTAACTTTGATCAGTATTCATTGAAGTCAGATTTTATTTTTGTGCTTTAATCAATAACTTTTGGATTTGAAATGTGACTTTTGACCTTTACTGATCTGCATAGTTGCAGTGGTAACACTTCAGAATACTGTTCCATCATTAATGAATAACGTCTACGGTTACGTATGTAACCCTCGTTCCCTGAGTAGGGAACGGAGACGTTACGTCGGATGACGACGAATGGGGTTTCGCTTAGAAAGCCTATCAACTTCGAGTATTATAAAACGAGCCAATGGCAAAGAAATGCCATGGGTCTGCGGAATTTGCATGACGTAACTCCGCCCCACCTCGTGGGTATAAAAGGAGGAAGTCTCGCAACATGCAGATATGTTTCTTCGCTGAGGAGCCAAGACTGAGCTCAGGCGATCCCCGCGGTACAGCGGAAAGTGGCAGGCAGACGTAACGTCTCCGTTCCCTACTCAGGGAACGAGGGTTACATACGTAACCGTAGACGTTCCCTTTCGTTGTCACTCCGAGTTACGTCGGATGACGACGAATGGGGTTAACAGTCTAATCACGCCACCTTCTCAGCTGTCTTCCAGTGCCCTGCGTAAATCGAGATCCCTGTCATAGACTGGACGAAGGACTCCATTTAACACAGGAATACCAAGGTACACTGGGAAGCATATCCCAAGCTAGGGGAAGTATGCAATTAATGCCAACCCAGAGGGGGGGGAACTTAGAGAATACACATATGACCCGAAGGATGCATATGGAGAACACTGGGGTGTCCAGCCGCAGGTGGAATATTTCAACCCCAGGGGTGGCAATGTGGCTTGCCAAGGGAAAGACACATGCTCAGAGAGGCTTACAGTGGAAATACACATGTGGGGGTCGCTCAGAGGAGGGACCATGCACACGGGAGGCACCTAGCCGACGCGCAGGCAATAGACACTGGCGCCGACGTCAGGAGTGCTGGAGGAACTCAGGGCTTT
Organism: Gila robusta; assembly: GCA_030770095.1. NCBI lineage: Eukaryota > Metazoa > Chordata > Actinopteri > Cypriniformes > Leuciscidae > Gila > Gila robusta. Next base: position 743,464 of record JAVALU010002343.1, on the reverse strand, counting down.
CGGGGAAGCTCACCTGAGGAGAATATCGCACGTATCCAGTCCGTGGAGTGGAATGGCGAGCAAGCGAAGACACCTGAGCGGGTCCGGTACTAGCTAGTTGAAGCGAGTACATGAGAGGACACTGGCTCCACTCGGAGATTATAGAATCTGGCGAATGTGATGGGTGTCGCCCAGCCTGCAGCTCTGCAGATGTCTGTTAGCGAGGCGCCATGCGCTAGAGCCCAAGAGGATGCCACACTCCGGGTGGAGTGGGCCGTCACACCAAGGGGGCACGGTCGACCTTGCTGCTGGTAAGCCAAAGCAATGGCGTCCACTATCCAGTGAGACAACCTTTGCTTGGAGAGAGCCTTTCCCTTCAGCTTCCCACCATAACAGACAAAGAGCTGGTCTGAGGTCCTGAAACACTGCGTCCTGTCTACATAGGCGCGAAGAGCGCGTACTGGACAGAGCAGTGCCAAGGCTGGGTCTGCCTCCTCCGGGGGCAGCGCTTGCAGGTTCACCACCTGGTCCCGAAAGGGAGTGGTAGGAACCTTGGGCACATATCCGGGCCGGGGTCTCAGGATCACGTGAGAGAGAGCCGGTCCGAATTCCAGGCACGCTTCGTCGACGGAGAATGCGTGCAGGTCCCCTACCCTCTTGATGGAGGCCAATGCAACCAGGAGCGCTGTCTTCATTGACAGGAACTTAAGCTCGACTGATTGCAAAGGCTCAAAGGGATCACTCTTCAGGGCAGTTAGAACCACTGAGAGGTCCCAAGAGGGAACGAGAGGAGGGCGAGGAGGATTTAGTCTCCTCGCTCCTCTCAGGAACCTGATGACCAGGTCGTGCTTCCCTACCGACTTACCTTCGACGGGGTCATGATGTGCGGCAATGGCGGCAACATAGACCTTAAGGGTGGAGGGAGACAGCCTTCGCTCCAACCCTTGCTGAAGGAAGGAAAGCACAACGCTGATCGAGCATCTCCGGGGGTCTTCTCGGTGAGAAGAGCACCAGTCGACGAAGAGGTTCCACTTCAACGCATAGGCGTGTCTCGTGGACGACGCTCTAGCGGAAGTGATGGTAGCCGCCACCGCTGGTGGAAGGGTACTCAAACCTACCTGGAGCCGTCCAGGAGCCACACGTGGAGGCTCCAGAGATTGGGGCGAGGGTGCCACAGGGTGCCCCGTCCCTGAGAAAGCAGGTCCTTCCTCAGGGGAATGGGCCAGGGAGGTGCTGTCGCGAGGAGTACAAGTTCGGGGAACCAGGTCCGGTTGGGCCAATACGGCGCGACCAGAATGACCTGCTCCTCGTCCTCCCTGACCTTGCGCAAGGTCTGCGCAAGAAGGCTCACTGGGGGAAATGCATATTTGCGGCCCGGCCACCAGGGTCGACGAAAATCTACAGGCTTTAGATGGGTGCTTAGGCTCGCCACGAGAAGAAGCACTCTGAGGACATAGTTGCATGGCAACAGAGCATTCAACCGGGGGGAGCCCAGTGAACCCACGGGCGGCTGCATCATCGAGGGGAGGAAAGGCGGATGAGATCAACGAGCGGTCGCGGGAAGACAACGGGGTCTTCCAGGACTTCGAGACCTCATCATGCACGTCCGGGAAGAAAGGTATTGGGGTTTGCCGAGGACGAGGGTCGGCGGCCTTACCCAAAAACCAATCGTCCAGTCGCGAGCGCTCAGGACAGGGTGGAGGCCTCCACTCAAGCCCGATGCTCGCGGCTGCCCGGGAAAGCATGGCCGTCATCTCCGGATCAGACTCGAGCACAGCCGTATGCACACCGGAAGGTGGCAGCTGTGACGAGCCCTCACTTCCAGAAGAATCAAACCCACCTTGTGATGCAGCAACAGACATGATATCATCCTCTGTAGCTTCAACCGAAACACGCGGGCCACCAGAGGGTAGACCCGCGGGGATCGGCAGTTCACTAGCGGGCACCATCATTGAAGAGGGGGGCTGGGGTCGCGGACACATAGTCGGCGCCTTGTTCCAGACCGTCACCCTCAGGTCACCCTAGCCACCAGCCGCAGGGCGGGGGGTGGATGAGGGGACTCTCACTCTTGCGAGTTCACCGAGTCTCGACCGTAATGACGCGATGGTCATGTTCCCACAGAGAGAACATGAGTCATCCACGAGCGCTGCTCTAGCATGATCAATGCCCAAACATACTATGCAACGCTCGTGCCCATCAGAGTCCGATACCAATCTGCCGCAACCAGAAGTACACGGGCGAGGCATCTTTAAAAAGACGTGCCGCGTGTAAGCTCTTTTAGTGAGAAAACTCAAGTGTTGAAGCACCCGGGGAGAAACGCGCCGACTGGCAGATCACTGCAGCAGATCAGCAGGAAGCACGCTCTCGCCGTAGATCGCCGTCACACCAACACTCGAGGTACTCGTTCGTGAAGCTGACAATTCAGAGATGGCTTGTGGAGAGAAGAATAAACTTGGCTCCGAAGCGAAAACATATCTGCATGTTGCGAGACTTCCTCCTTTTATACCCACGAGGTGGGGCGGAGTTACGTCATGCAAATTCCGCAGACCCATGGCATTTCTTTGCCATTGGCTCGTTTTGTAATACTCGAAGTTGATAGGCTTTCTAAGCGAAACCCCATTCGTCGTCATCCGACGTAACTCGGAGTGACAACGAAAGGGAACTACATACCCAGGGGGCAAAACACCTGTTTTTTAGGAAATCAGACATGGGCTGCTGTAAAAGGTTGTCATATAAAAATGAAATCTATGATGTCTAAGGATTACAACCTGGGTGGACAACCCGGTCAACAAGCTGCTGGAAACTTTTAATTAGGGTCAAAACAATCCTACCTCAAATTCTGCTCCCCGGAATCACCCAATAGTCCACAGTCATTTTATGAAAAAAGGTTGAACAAATTGCAACTGAAGCAAACTCAACTGATTTTGTATCCACAATATGTCCTGAGTAAGGAAAAAAAAGCCCCGTAGAATCCCATTAGGGGAAAGTTTCGAAAAAGACCCAAATATAGTCTATTCATTCGCCTATTCATTATTTTTCTCACGTGAATAGGGTAGAAATTTTAACCTTTAAATATCACCATGAAAATTACTGAGTTGATTACTTACATCAAGACAAAAAAAAAATGTATTACAAGTTTTTTTTAATTGTTTGTTAACATGGACAAACGGTGCATAATCTAATTACATATGTGCCAATTTGCATAAATACCACAACAGATCTAAACATTCGGTATAGCAGGTGAAAATGTCTTGTTGAATCTTGTTGACATATAACAGTAAAAGACTTAATGTTAAGGTCTGAACACATTTAGGCTACCCATGAACATGAATACATAGAGGCAGGAAGAAGTACTTTAGAAACCAGCCTTTATTAATTATTATTAGATGGGGTTTGGGGCTGGGTCAGTGGGACTGTTTCTGGGGGATAAATCTGAGGGAAGAACAGGAGACATGGGTAAGGACTCTGAGAATGCAGAAGACAAAAGATAGGTAAAATAAAAAGTGTCTGGATCAAAAAATCTAGTTACGTACACAATGCACTCAATGCCCAAACCCCATCTAATAATAATTAATAAAGGCTGGTTTCTAAAGTACTTCTTCCTGCCTCTATGTATTAATGTTCATGGGTAGCCTAAATGTGTTCCATTCAGACCTTAACATTAAGTCTTTTACTGTTATATGTCAACAAGATTCAACAAGACATTTTCACCTGCTATACCCAATGTTTAGATTTGTTGTGGTATTTATGCAAATTAGCACATATGTAATTAGATTATGCACCGTTTGTCCATGTTAACAAACAATTTAAAAAAACTTGTAATACATTTTTTGTTTGTCTTGATGCAAGTAATCAACTCAGTAATTTTCATGGTGATATTTAAAGGTTAAAATTTTTATCCTATTCACGTGAGAAAATAATGAATAGGCGAATGAATAGACTATATTTGGGTCTTTTTCGAAACTTTCCCCTAATGGGATTCTTCAGGGCTTTTTTTTCCTTACTCAGGACATATTGAGGATTCAAAATCAGTTGAGTTTGCTTCAGTTGCAATTTGTTCAACCTTTTTTCATAAAATGACTGGACTATTGGGTGATTCCGGGAAACAGAATTTGAGGTAGCATTGTTTTGACCCTAATTACAAGTTTCCAGCAGCTTGTTGACCGGGTTGTCCACCCAGGTTGTGATCCTCAGACATCATAGATTTCATTTTTATATGACAACCTTTTACAGCAGCCCATGTCTGCTAAACCCCCTTTGCCCCCTGGGTAACACAGAAACAAATAAGTAACGCACTATTAACATTCTAGTTACTACTATTAACTAACAAGAAACTCTGATTAACGAATTAGTAAGTAATATCGCTCAGTTGAATGTGGTAGTTCACTATTAGCTTATCAGTAACTACAATACCTTTTTTCATACCTCACTGAGAACTACTAAGAACTACTATATACAGGTTCATAATTAATATTAATAATATAGAATGTATATTATAAGGTAATAACCCATTAGTAATGACTAAAGTGTTACCAAATCCATCAGAAGGAATTACTATTCACAATTCTTACAGAAGCTTACAATGACTTCAGTCAATATTAGGTAGTTATCATGTTTTTCACTTTAGAATACTGATCCAAATAATTAGTAGTTCCTTTAGAAATATGTAGTAACACTTGAGTGATTACTACGGGGTTACTGTTACCTATTATTATACATTATGCTTTATTCATGTTAATTATGAACCTGTATAGTAGTTCTCAGGGTGGACTGAAAAAAGTAGGACTTATTTATTAGCTAATAGTTAACTACCACATTCAACTTAGCGCTATTATTTACTAATTTATTATCCAGAGTTTATTGTTAGTTAATAGTAGTTATTAGAATGTTTATAGTGCATTACTCATGTGTTCCTGTGTAGTTATTCATTAATGAAGGGACAGTATTCTAAAGTGTTACCGTTGCAGTTACAGATTGAATGTTGGAACTTATGATATTGACGACATCAGCCTTATCAAGGATGAACCTTTGAGGAACTGTTCCTGTTCGCAGGTGTGTCTGGTGAGGCAGCAGAAGCAAAGAAACGGTCAGTTTTGGAGGGAGATTCTATTACTTTACACACTTACCTTACTGAAATACACAAGGTTGATCTGATGATGTGGATGTATGGAACTCAAAGCTCGATTATCGCTAAACTCAATGGAAAAAGTCAGACGATTTCATTGTATGATGTTGATGATGGGAGATTCGGAGACCGACTGCAGCTGGACATTCAGACTGTGTCCCTCAGCATCAGTGACATCAGGACCAAACACTCTGGAGATTATCAGCTAAAGATCATCAGCACTGAGACCTCATACAAGACGTTCAGTGTGACCGTCCATGGTGAGTAGAGCAGGTCTAATCATTTTATTTGGTCTGTTGTTTGCATATAATTACAGTACAGTTTATTGATAAACTATGGCCTTTCTTTGTTGTTTTGAATCCAGTATTCCAGTGATACTTTTGTCTCATCTTCTGTCCAAATATACCATGCCATCTTTAAAGAATGATCGACTTTTATCACACCAGATGACCTGTTAATGTGCCAAAACTTTTTCCATTGCAGTTTTGCGAAATTGCCTGAAAAACCACCTCATGCGAGTGTAATAACTTTTTTGCGATATATGGGAGTGTAACGCTGTTCAATGCAGTCGTCCAGCAATCTTTTCTTTCAATAAGAAATGGTATGCTGTTTATGTTGGTCGAAGGCTTAAAATGTCTTGGCTAACATTAAATGGATAGTTCACCCAAAAATGTCAAGCAGATCTCATCCCCTATTGACTACCATAGTAGGAAGAAAATACTATGGAAGTCAATGAGGGATGAGATCTGCTTGGTTACAAACATTCCTCCAAATATCTTTCTTTGCAGAACAAAGAAACTCATACAGGTTTGGAATAACTTGAGGGTGAGTAAATTATGACAGACATTTTTGGGTGAAGTATCCATTTAAGAGCATATTCAGCATAACTCGAAGACTTATCAAAATCTATCTTGAAGGACACCTCTGGTTAAGCTTGGTGGTGGTGGTGGCAGTGTTTCCAGCTAACAGACTTTTGTTATAACAACGTTCTCCAAATATTCAGTGTTGGTTCTGGGACCGTGAAAAATGTCCAGTTTTCTAGACGTTAGAGGAACGTGTTTTAAAAGGTATAATGTTCCTCAAACATTCTTTCAACTTAATTTTGATTTCAAATTCAAAAAAATGTCCAGTTTCCTTAATGTTACTAGAATGTTATCTAAATGTTAGTGTGATGTTCCTGAAACATTCTTTCAATCATCTTTTGAAAGAGTAATAAAAAAAATAAAAAATAATAAGAACACAAACTACAACTTTCTTAAGCCACAGCCTTAGATGAACTGAAGATAAAAGACATTAACTCTCTGAAGATCTAATTAAACAATTCCACAAACAGCATTACCAGCTTCACTTATTACTAACCAGACTGACTTTATTTCTGTGAGATGTCTACAGAAGTTCCTATTGAGAATTAACAGAGGTTTAGATGTTGATGTCTTATTGAAAATGTTTCGTTTGAGGTCTCCATCATGGAGATCAGTGTTTGCTTTTGTTGGGCTCTTGACCCTTCACTTTCTTTAAATTGATGCTTTATCTGCGATTGCAGGTGTTTATGGAGAACATTGCGGCATTGGTAAAACAGATCAACATGTCTGTTTTAATAACAGACAAATGACTGCTTTGAATTGAAACACTATTGAAAAATATGAAACTCAACAAATGTGAAAAAGATAATTTGTAACAGCAATATTATTGTGTTTCAGCTCTTGAATGTTATATATATATTATATAACACAGATAGACAGAACGTCTACTTTTTTTTTTAAAGACGCGAACTATCTGTGTATGCTCTTTTAGGGACTGCTCTCACAAATGCTGAGGCACACAGGGGAACAGGGGTGGCCAGTGCCCCTGTGACAACAAGCTTGTCCCCCCTTGTGGCCCCCCTAAATGTGGAGTGTGAAATCATTTTTACAAAACTGTTTTTTGCTATCGTTTTTTATCGTTGTTATCATTGTATGCATATTATTTTTTATTATTCTATCTTTGTGGATTTGCTTGTTCACGTGACAATTTGCATCACATTCGCGGGAATCGCGGCAGAATAACGTCTGTCTCCTGCACGCGAGAGAGGAGAGAAGGAGAAAGCTGGTAAATGTCAGTTCAGTTGTAAAAGTTCATTCTTTATGTGCATAGGGGTGTGCGATGTGTATTGTCTATTATGATATTGTAATCAAAACTATTGTAGGAGGCACTGTGAGCTGACATCGCATTTGTCTATCGTCCTTTCACTGCTGTGTGCAGTTCATAGGTAGGCTATGTCCCCAAATTAGTTTTTGTCTTATATTTATATCATATTATGTTCTTATATTAGAATATCACATCAGCAAGAGTGCCGTTTTCCCGTGCACAATTCAATTGCAACTGTGTTATTGATGTTATAGGGCCTTCAGCAGTTAAATTAACAATAAGTTAACATTGGGAGTTACTTTTTAGACACATTATTGTCAATATTGTTTGTTTTCCCTTTATTTCGCCGACTAGAATTTCAAAATGAAACCGTAGCAGAGTCTCAATGCAACAGACAACGATGATTTATTGACTGAAATCCGCGTTTTGAACTAATCACTTGCTTCTTTCCCGAATGAATCAGCCATTTGAACGAATCGGTTGAATGAATGAATGACTCCCTCAACTCACTTAAGACAGGGACTTGCCACCGCCTACTGGCGGTTTTAGTTTCATATTTAAAGTACCCTTTAATTAAAACGTCAAAATTAGAAATCATTTCATTTTTAAATATTGATTTAAAAAAAAATCTCATAGCTTTATTTATGCAATTGTAAATGGAGTGTAAATATATTAATGTCGCTTAAGTGTCACCTCTGCACTGCAAAGATGGATTTTGATTGAATGATTTAATTTGACTGGTAACAGTGGTACTGTATAATTATTGTATAATTAAGTATTATTGTATAAATAAGTATAATTACTGTATAATTTGAATGTTAGTATTTGACATAAAAGGTGATCATAACTCTAAATAAGTTTAGAAAGAATGTCCATATATAGGTGAAAATGCCCCTGGAAATCAATTTAAGGTGGCAAATATTGCCTTTTAATTAAAAAAAATAATTTCTGTCGCTGTTAAACTAGTAACCTGACTCGAGGTTCATAGTTAACATGAATAAGAATCTTATTCAGTTCCCCATCAGTCGGTCACTACAACGTAGTTCGTGACAGACCAATTCACACTTTGCAGTCACATGACTACAATGGATACCTGGCGGGCAACAAACGCTGACAAAATGGCAACAAACAGGGGCCAGCCAGGGGAATTGCAGCCTTGCAAATTGCCAATACTACAATCAATTATAGTGAGGAAATCACACTAAGTGACACTACGGAATCACACTAAGTTAACTGACTAGAGGCCCACACAGAAGGAAATGAATAGTTGAAATAAAGTCGTTATTTTTGTTTGTTTTTATTAAAAGTCGTTTGTTTTGATTAAAAGTCGTTTGTATTGGCAATTTGCAAGGCTGCAATTCCCCTGGCTGGCCACTGTTTGTCGCCATTTTGTCAGCATTTGTTGCCCGCCAGGTATCCATGGTAGTCACGCGACTGCAAAGTGTGAATTGGTCGGTCATGACCTACGTTGTACTGACCGACTGATGGGGAACTGAATAAGATTCTTATTCATGTTAACTATGCCATGGTTATTTAGGCTGAAATTTATAGATGACATTATTATGTTGGGAGTAATAGAAAATAATTTATCATCAATGCAATTACTTACAATAGATTGTAAGTACCAGTTAATTGAGTGACAATTAAAATACAACTTCTAACAGCTTAGGTTCACGTTATCCTCCAACGCTTTCTCCTTTCCCTTTCACCAACAAAATGAAAAGTGTTAAGTTATAATAATAATAAGTTTTATTTATATAGCGCCTTTCCAGAGCTCAAGGACGCTTTACAATAGACAAAGACAGCAGACAAAACAACAGTAGGTAGATAGAGTGTAGGTACAGAAAATGAGAAATTAGGTAGATGGGGCAGCACCCAGCAGAAAGAGAGAGAAGAAGAAGAAAAAAAAAAAGAAAAAAAAAACATTCCAGTACAACTTAAGAGTTATGACATTCAGCAAATAAGTGAGTTTTGAGCATGGATTTGAATTCAGAGATAGTGTTAACAGAACAGAGTGATCGGGGTAGAGAGTTCCATATTTTGGGTGCAACAGCACTGAATGATCTGCCCCCCATCGAAACAAGGCGATGCCGAGGGACGACGAGAAGGCTAGAGTCGGAGGATCGTCGAGAGCGAGTCGGTGCGTAGGGGTGAAGCAGATTACAGAGATAGGGGGGAGCCAAGCCGTGCAGAGATTTAAAAGTGAGAAGGAGAATTTTGAATTTAATACGGTAAGCCACAGGAAGCCAGTGAAGATCATGCAAAATTGGGGTGATATGTGCAGAGCGCTTGGTGTGGGTGAGTATTCTGGCAGCAGAGTTTTGAATGTATTGCAATTTGGAAATGGAGCTAGCAGGAAGGCCAATAAAAAGTGCATTGCAATAATCGAGACGTGATGTGATAAATGCATGGATGACAGTTTCAGCGTCTGAGATACTGATGAAGGGACGGAGCTGAGCGATGCGGCGTAGATGAAAGAATGCTGATTTAGTGATAGAATTAATGTGAGAATGGAAAGATAGAGAGGAGTCAAAGATTACACCAAGACTTTTAACAGTACTAGATGGTTTGATGTGAGAGCCAGCGAACTCACAGGTGAAGTTAGTAGGAATTTTGTTAGTGAGTGACGGAGGTCCGGTAAAAATAATCTCAGTTTTGTCCATGTTAAGTTTTAAAAAATTTGAATGGAGCCAATCTTTTATTTCATGCACACAAGCAGAGATTTTGTCAGTTGTGATAGATAGAGTCGATGTACAGGTACAGTAGTATATAATTGAATGCCATCAGCGTAAAAATGATAATTAAAACCATGACGGCGGAGGATCTGACCAAGAGGTATTATATAAATTATGAATAGTAATGGCCCTAAAACGGATCCCTGTGGGACACCTTGCTTCAGGGGGACAGTAGGTGAGCGAAAATCTTGAACTGAAATGTAGAACTGTCTATCAGAGAGATAGGAAGAAAACCAAGAAAGAGCAGCACCAGAAATACCCACATCCAAAAGGCGAGAAATGAGTAGTTGATGGGAGACAGTATCGAAGGCAGAGCTGAGGTCCAGCAGCAGGAGCATAGACAGAGAACCAGAGTCACCAGAAAGAAGCAGATCATTGAGTACCTTAACTAGTGCAGTTTCAGTACTATGTAGAGGGCGAAAACCAGATTGAAGAGGATCAAAAATATTATTTTCGACTAGAAAAGACTGAAGCTGGGAGGCAACAGTACTTTCTAGTAATTTAGCTATGAAGGGTAGATTTGAAATAGGACGATAGTTAGATAATACTGAGGGATCAATGTTGTTTTTTTTGAGAACAGGGGTAAACGCAGCAGTTTTGAGTGGCAGAGGGAATGAAGCAGAGGTAAGAGATGCATTGATGAAGTGAGAAATAGGTGCAGAGATAACTGAATGGCAGAGTTTCAGAAGAGGAGTAGGAGCAGGGTCAAGACGACAAGATGAAGGGTTGGATTTCAAGATTAACTCAGAGACAGAAAAAGGAGTAGTCAGAGAAAAGTGAGACAGGGACTGTCCAGATTGGTTCGGCAGATAACTAATATTTGCAGAATCATTAGAGAGGCACTGGTTTACGGCATCTGTCTTTTCTAGCAGGTGAGTCATGAATGAACTACAGAGTTCATCAGAAGCTAGAGTAACAGGAGTTGGAGGTTTGGTGAGTTTGTTTATTGTGTTAAATAATGCTTTTGGTCTGTTACTTGATTTATTAATTGTGGCAGATACAAAACTAGAACGAGCCAAGTTCAGGGCCGATTTGTAATGTTTAAGATGTTCAATAAAAGCTAAATAGTGAACAGTCAGGCCAGTTTTTCTGTAGTGACGCTCAAGCCGTCTACCAGTGGTCTTTAAGATACGGAGTTCAGGAGTGTACCAAGGAGAAGAATGTGTGGAAGGGACACTTCTGGTCTTAACAGGAGCGTGCTTCTCTAAGATATCTGAGATTATGGAGTGATAGTTAGATAATATCAGGGAGGGAGAAGAGATATCAAAGACATCAGATAGATTAGAAGAAGCAATGGAGGTACAAAATAAGTCAGTATCAACAGCTTTGAGATTGCGGTAGGATATAACAGTTGTTAAACATTTCTTACGCATAGGCAAGCTGAAACTAAAATCAAGAAATTTATGATCAGAAATACCAGTGTCAGTAGAAGAGATGGTAGAGATATTGGCTCTTGATGTACAGATCAAATCAAGGGTATGACCACGCGTATGAGTTGGAAAATTTACATGCTGAGTAAGATTAAAACATTCAAAGATAGAAAGTAACTGATTGGTTTTAGAGCAGACAGCATCAACATGAATATTAAAGTCACCAAGCAGTAGAATGGGAAATGACAATGAGCAGGCGAGGGTCAACAGTTCACTGAGTTCAGAGAAGAAGTTGGACAGGACCTTAGGAGGTCGATAGAGCAGGATAATTATGAGAGAGTCAGCCTTCAAAACCATGTATTCAAATGTATTGGTTTTGTGAAAGTCAAGTTGCTTGATTCGGAGGTTATCACGGTGGATGATAGCGAGACCACCCCCTTTACCATGGAGTCGAGGTCTAGACAGATACTTATATCCATCTGGCGTAAGTAGATTTAACTGTAGAAAATCTTCAGGAACTTGCCAAGTTTCAGTGAGAAGAAAAATGTCAAGCTCATTGTCAGTGATCATTTCATTGAGATAAGGGGCTTTGTCCGAAATTGATCGACAGTTCAAAAGTGCAAAGTGATGATGCAAAAGATTCGAATTAAATGTATGTTGCTGAGCACTATCAGTGAGATAGATCAGAGGGTGCTGAATGGTGGGACCGGCAGGCAATTGTCTAGGTATGGACAATATTCTATTGTTGGTCCACATGCATGGTGGAGCATCAGGTTTGGAACAAAAAGTACTCATGAGTGTGCGCCGCGAACGGTGTATGTATCTTGAACGACGGAGAATCCCTAGTCTCTGACAGTAATCATACGTCCTCGGATCAAGACGTGGGCGGCAGTTCAAGGCCCTGAGTTGTGATGGTAGATATTCAATATCCATCACGGATGCAAGACAAGAAATGAGGCAGAGGAAAAAAGAAAAAAATGTTTTTGCCCAAGGCATGTTGAAACTGATAAAAGTGAGAGCCAATCACAAGCAAAAACCACGTTAGCCAAACCCTGAATGTCACTTCACCAAGAACAGCAGACTAAATAGGAGGCAACGCACCCAGATAGTAAGCAGTAAACAAACAGCGCAACCGACAGAGAGAGCGGTAACTCACCCATCTGAGGAGCCGAGCGTGGTAGAGACGTAACAAGGTAGAGAGCTCGCAGCAGCCCGATGGCAAACTTATCAACAGTTCAGTTCAGAGTTCAACAGTGGAAAAATTGAGTAATCCAACCAGGCGCGCATCAGCTGCACAGACACGCACAGCGTTCTCAATGTCTTACAGAAGCAGAGGTAGCCAGTGACAACAGTCCAGGTCAGAGATCGATAGTGAAAAACGGAGTAATCCACAGAGAGTTCCTGATGAAAAATAAATAAACATCCGAACAGGACCAAAACATAGAAACAATCCAGGTGCGAAGCGGCAGCACAGACGCGCACAGCGTACTCGACCCGGAAACAGGAAACAGTTATGTTATAAAGTGTTATAAAGTTATGTTATGTTATAAAGTGCTGTTTTGATATTGTTCTCTTCATCTTCTTTAATCTTCCACCCAGACCCGTCCGTGCAGCAGTCTCCACAAGACAAAAGAAATCTGCAAGCGTAAAGAAGGCTGAAAAAGGTGGGTTTACTAAATAATTTTTTTTTGGCCCAAGACTTTTTGGCTTTCAATGTATTATTACAAAAATTGTGACAACAATAATACTTCTATGCCTAGAAATCTAGAGCAGTGCTGATATGAAGGTATTTCTTGCCAAAAAGGGGCTACAACTCTCATTAACTGTTGAAATGAACATTTAGAAGATTTAGAGTGTGACTTACTTATTTACGGTATCTGATGTGAAAAGTGATGTTGATTTAGCTTGCAAGTTAAACAGTCATAGGTGGTTTCTCAATATTAAGGTAGCCTGTGTCTTGGTATTTTTAAATTCTGGTAGGATCATTTTCATTACCATCCTAAATTTTGCATCAAATATTTTACAAAATTAATAAGCTTCAGTGAAGCAGTCATGTTCAGGTATGTCAATGATAAATAATAATTTCTGTGCAAAGAAATAGTTGTAATTGGATGAATTTTCACCCCTGATGAGACACTTACACCTTGTTTAAGTGAAAGCCATATCCTATTTAAATATATTGTTCTCTCTAATATTTTACCCAGGCCTATTTGTGCATCAGCCTCCACAGAATCAACAAAAGATATCTTCAAGGACCAAGAAAAGTGAAAAGGGTATATTTGCTTTTTTACATTGCCATTGTGGTCTTACTTGCATTAGTAAAAGGTTAATTTTACTCTATTACCTCCTATCATTATATACTGAAAGAAGTGACATACAATTTTTTCGCTTTTATGAATACAAATTTGGCTGTATGTTGTATGTAATGTTCCTGCCTTTTCTCAGTATTATTTGGCTTGTCTTATAGGCTACTAAATAAAAAAAGAGTTTACATGATGGTGGTTGTATCTTATAGTTTCGTACCTCTCAAAATTTCCAGTGCCTCAGTCCTAAGTAATGTTGGAGATTTAAGCATAAATGAAAAAATACAGCACAAATGTTTTGTGTGTTTAGTTGAGTGTCAAGCAGTTGACTTGCCCAGCCCTCAGACATTAGCAAACATCACTTGCTTAAAAAAATACTGACATCTGTAACTAAATTTAATTTTTCATGTCATTTAAACTTTACAGTGCTTTCACCTCTGTGGAACCATCCACAGACCTCTGCAACAGAAAAAGCTAAAGAACCTGGTAAGCATGTGTGTAATGTTACTGCCTTTTCTCAATATTACATGGCTTGTCTTGTACTGAATAAAAAAAAGAGTTTACGTGATGGTGGTTGCATCTTTAGTTTATCCCCACCACACAGCAGAAGAGGTGGTTGGATGTGTGATAGTAATGTTTGCTAATTTTGTACCTCTTAAAATTTCCAGTGCCTCAGTCCTAAATACATCTGTTGGAGATTTAAACATAAATGTAAAGTTACAACTGTTTTGTGTGTTTAGTTTTGCTGCTTTGAAACAATCTGTATTGTAAAAAGCACTACATAAATGAAGGTGACTTGACTTGACTTAAGTGTCAAGCAACTTGCCCAGGCCTCAGACTTTAGCATACATTTTTTGCTAAAAAAGAATACTGACATCTGTAGCTACATTAAATTTTACATCTGTCATTGAAACTTTACAGTGATTTCACCTCTGTGGGACCATCCACAGATCTCTGTAGATGAAAAGGCTAAAGAAACTGGTAAGTTTCACAGTCAACTACATTTAACATAACTTCAAAGTATGTGATTTTTTTTTTATCTCAGTATTGCTTTTCATGTGCTTTTATTCTGCTTTGTTCACTTGCTATTTAACTCTATAGATGGAAATGTGTTAATCTGCATAACCATATCTAATTATGAGGTCTTAATTTATTATAGAAGCCCCCACTCTGCAAACAGCTCTGCAGGAGGCTAAGCAAACCATTGAAGGTCAAAAGACAGAGATTGCTGCCTTAAAAGAATGGGTTGATATACTGAAAGAGGATCGAGATTTCCTCCGGGAGAGACTTAAAGGAGAACTCCGGTCAATTTTAACATTGAGCTCATTTTTTTGTAAATTTGGAGTGCTGTCAGTACAGAGAACAACAACAAAAATTGGTGTTGCCTTCACCGTGTTATCCTCTTTTTAAAATTTGCACCCTGTTGACTTAAATGGGGCAAGTTTTAAACCTGCTTTTAGCCTCTTAACATCCTTGATGTGTCGTTACAAGTGCACAGCCATGTGAGTGATTTTATTCAGAGTGAACACGGTGAATCTGACTGCACTAGATGTGAAAGATGTGAAAGCGTCTCTCGTCGACACTTAACAACTTCCTTTTTTAGCGTCCGTCTACGACTAATCTATAGCGCCTGTAGTCGACACTTAATCTATAGCGTCTCTCGTCAACACTTAATAACCTTTATACTCTAGCTTCTGCGTCTCTAGTCGACACTGGCCGATTTCTCTAAACTCTAACTTGTTTTCTAACTTACCCTAAACTAGCCTGCTGCGCAGCAGAAAATAACAGAAAGGCTACAGCAAATGTCCTTTCCTACTCGTACTCTTTTCCCAACCCATCTGCATATCTTCATCCTCTGAAAGTCCACTATAGTTTGCCATTCTGATTCAGTCACAAATCAGATTATGCCATGAACCCGCAAACAAAACAAACAAAATAAACTTAAATCAACTAGGGAAAAAACAAAACAAAAAAACCCAAAAAACCTTCCTCTTCATCGACGGGCAAGGATCGTGTCTTCAGTGGAATCCGGAAGCCACCCCTTTCCTTGTCTCTTCAAGCCGCCGTTTTTTAAATCCCCCGCTGGAGACACGCGCTCCAATGGCTGCTTGATTAGCCACTGCAGCTGCCGCTTGTCAACACGGTCGGCCATGACAGGCCGCCGGAACCGGCCTGGTGTCGCACCGGAAGTCTGCCCCAGGGCAACTCGTTCCGCTCCCGAAGTTCCTTCTGTCCCCCGGTGACACTTACTTGGTTCCCTAGTCCAGTGTTTCCCAACCCTGTTCCTGGAGGCACACCAACACTGCACATTTTGGATGTCTCCCTTATCTGACCCATATATTTCTGGTCTTGGAGTCTCTACTAACAAGCTGATGAGTTGATTCAGGTGTGATCAATTAGGAAGAGTTGGAAAATGTGTAGTGTTGGTGTGCCTCCAGGAACAGGGTTGGGAAACACTGCCCTAATCTAACCTGTTGCGCAACAGAAAATAACAGACAGGGCTCAGCAAATGTCCTTTAAATGCTTTAATCATGGCCAGGAGAGTTCTCGAGCAGTTCTCAGAGAATCTCCCTAGAAGAAGCAAGGCCGGTGGATCTCAGACAAATCCCATTGAGAATCCCACCAGTCAACACGAATACAACAGTTTTTATAATATGTCATGATACATTATCACATGCTTTCAAACCCAGACATCTCAAAACAGAATCATCATGACTAGCATGTCACGCTCTTAATCATCACGATTGGTTACATTGTCAAAGCAAATCCCCCCCTTTCATTACCCTTTGTTAACATCAGCAAAGATATCCTGTATCATTGTTACGCTGTCAAGCCTAATGGGAACAGTGTTTGTGTTGTTTTGTGCGGTTGTGTTTCTGTTTCCTCTATAGGTCACGTGACGTCCCGCCGGTTGTTGATTGTGGGGACGATAGACAAATGCGATGTCAAAAACATTGTGAGGGGTTAATATTTTAATCAATCATTTCACAATATAACGGTTAGTCCAATTTCAAAGTTCCTTTCACCAAAGTTATATTAAGTCAAATGTTAGGAGGTAAAAGTAAGCTCAATTTAGATTTATTGTTAGAATCAGGAATGGAAGTTTTAGTCATCTTCAGACATAGGACCAAAGGAAGTGTTAGAACTTATCGCGAGATGTTAGTATAATTCATATCTTTATGGTTAGATGTTAAAAACATGGTTAATTTAATATTCAGTTTAAAATCTCCACCACAGGGTCGATCGGAATACTATTGTGTTTCAGGCTCCGATTGCAGAACTTGCAGCAACTAACCATGATCTGTTCAATACATTGAGGTCCACTTTTAAAAGAAAGGACAGTCTGAAAAGGTTTGCTGAAACTTGCAGGGGTTTTTGTGAGCAGGAGCCTACAGCTTCAGCTATCCTAAAGAAAAAGGATGATGGATCCTTACTGGATATTTACAAGAAGTAGTTGTAAAGAAGTTTTACAAGTAGTTTGTTTGTACTGCCATGTGTTAGTGCCATATATTTGTTTAGTTTGTTTTGTTCAGTATTAAATATTTCATGATATGGAGGAGTCCACATCAGTTGCTTTATACAGGTGAAACTACATGCAAAGTGAGATATTTCAAGCCTTCATTTGTTATAATTTTGATGATTATGGCTTACAGCTATGAAAACCTTTAACAATATTCTAATTTTGAATTTGGGGGTTTCTTAAAGGGGACCTATTATGCAAAATTCACTTTTGCATGGTGTTTGGACATAAATGTGTGATGGCAGTGAGTGTACACAACCACCCTGCAGTGATAAAAATCCACCCACTCCTTTTTTTAAAATCCCCATAAATCATAAGCAGTGTCTCCCAACAACCTGTTTTCAGAATGCGGCTTTAGTGACGTCACTAACGCCACAGGCCCCGCCCACGAGTGTTGACAGACACTGCCGTTCTAACATAGACCCGCCCTGATCGAGTTCACAGCGAGTTGAGAGTTGTTCACATCCGCCATTGCTGCACTGACGAGAATGTCTCCCAAGCGTTGTCGGTGTTGTGTAGCTGGATGTATTAATCCTCATAGCTCTATTTACTGGAGCGATAGGCATAACGTTATTGATCATGGCAGAAATGAAAGTGAGAGCGCGCACTTTATTAAGTTCATAGGAGTTATTTTACGGATATACAGTTTACCAGTTTATTAAGCACCCCCTGAAAAGGTGTGTATATATTTGTTTACTGTTAGTTGTAACGAGTGTTTTTTTTACTTCGCTATGTATGTTGATGATAATGAAAGGGAGAGAGTGTTCTTATACAGTGTTTATTCAGCTCTTACAGTGATTTTCTAAGTGAAATTGACACTTCATCTTTTGTGTGATGTACAATAAACTTCATTGAACTCATCAGTATATTTTTACAACATTCGGACGTGGTCCGCAACAACTGGCTTGTACTAATAGTGGATAAAAGAAAGATGGAAAAACAAGTTATAACCGTAATTAAACTAGACTATACCTGTTCAGTCTCCATACAGCATATATTCTCTGGCTCTGTGGGCATTATTGTCCGACTCCGGGTCGAAATGAACACGGCTACTGAGAGTTTGTTTTGATATTATCATTCCGTGAGATGAGATTGTCCTGACTGAGCGCGAGCTCGTGAGGCTCCGCCCTCTGGGCCGGCAGCAGCTGCTCTTTTGCATTTAAAGGGATACACACTAAAACGGTGCGTTTTTCTGAGCCTCAAAAAGTGACAATTTAAACATGCTGTAAAAAATTTTAGCTAAATCTTCACATACACACTCTGGGGACATCAGAGACTTATTTTACATCTTGTGAAAAGGGGCATAATAGGTCCCCTTTAAGCTGTAAGCCATAATCATCAAAATTATAACAAATAAAGGCTTGAAATATCTCACTTTGCATGTAATGAGTCTATATAATATATTAGTTTCACCTTTTAAGTTGAATTACTAAAATAAATAAACTTTTGCAGGATATTCAAATTTTTCGAGTTTCACCTGTACATTAAATGGTGACTCCTTACCCTGAAACATTTTTTTTCTTTTTTTTTAAAACAGCTTTATGGTTTTGTAAAGAGTTTTCAGATACAGGCATTTAAAATAAAGCTCATGGTGTATGTACTGAATTCCTTCTCAGCTCTTCCCAGTGTGGCATAATGAGCTAGAAGCCCATTTGTCCGCATTATAGTAAACTCTGTGACGTGATTAATGTGCGCTTGTATTTAGGCTTGAGCGTGAGACGTGAAGTCTCGGGTGAAGTCTCGCCTTTTTGTTTGGTGCTGCACACTGCTGTGACCGCTCCGAGCGCGTCTTTTGTGAACTCTCGCCTGTGTGTTTCACGCTGCTGTGACCGCTCCGAGCGCGTCTTCTGCGAACTCTCGCCTGTGCGTCTCACGCTACTGGGACCGTTTCGAGCAGACAACTGTTGGATGGCTGTTGTGCGGGTGTCTGTGCCCTTTAGATGCGGGTATGACAGGTTTTAATTGATTGGTGTTAAAGTGTAGCAACTGGTCAACTAGCAACTCGCCTGCGTTGTTCTCTTACGAGAGTATCTCTCGTACTGCGTAATATCTTACGCTACGGGGAAAACCTCTTTTCCACGGGATATTGAAGCCAAAAATTATCCTTAATTTTGAATTAATGTAAAACGCGTTGCGACAGCATGCAGACATAGGCAAGGCGGCTCCCTTGCCTATTGGCTGACCTGTGGCAACAGCAGCAGCCTATCGAGAGAGGCCCTGCGTGACGTGATACCCAATGGGGGCGCTTCGCGCCCATTACATCACGTCCCGCCAGAATAGGCGTGGCCTTGGCCTATAAATATAGCTCGATTAGGCTGATACAACTGATTTTCATCTCTTCAGCGAAGCTCACGCATCGCTGGATCCGGAGTGAGAAGTCGCGCCGTCTGACTGTAAGCCTTCTGCGGGACGAGCCTTCGAGCCTGAAGCCGCTGGCCTTCACCTCGCCGCCTTCAGCCGCCGTACCTGCTACGCTTTCCGGCGTCAATATCCTTTTACTCTGCTGAGAGTGTGTGTTCGCCGTCGCGACTCACACTCTCTCTCTCTCTCTCTTTATCTAAAAGAGCAGCGTCTTTTTAAAGATGCTTCGTTCCTGTGGCTCGTGCCGAGCCGCACTCAGCGACGGGGACCGCCATTTCATCTGCGTTTCCCGCCTGGGTAAGGATCATGCAGCTCTCGCGCTCGCTGAGCGAGCTATTGCCATGGTGACTCTGAGGACTCGCCTGGCATTTTTTCCCCGAGTCTGCACTCCCGCCCGCTGTAGTGCCGCGCCGTAAAGCGCCTTCTCCAGCCCGTGAAAGCTCGCCGGTTCGCCCGCCAGCTTCACCAGCTTCAATCAAGTCGCTCACTGACGGACAACGGCCGCCGCACGCCGCCGCCTCCGCCATTATGACGACGAGATAGCTGCATCTGTAGAGAAGGCCAGCTGCTCTATCCTGGCGTCGGACAGTAAGGATTGGGCGAGCTCTGCGGACCTTCCCCCTTCTGCCCACGAGTCGTCAGGGAAACGGGCCAGCATCAAAACCGCGGCTAGCTTTCTGTACGTTATAAGAAAGCTACCCCGCCCCCGCCCCCCGTGGGCGTGCATCACCGGCGAAATGAGGAAAGAGTGTGTTTTAGTCCCGCCGAGGCCGGACCAATCTCCATTTCTCAAACATTTCTCAGCTCCTCTTAGTTTGAGCGGCTGAAAATGTCAATATTGCAGCAATGAGCCTGTTGTATAACACGCACGCCTGCAAACAAACACCGCGGCCAGACTTACACCGAAACTTTTCGCTCGTTCAGTTCCAAGAAAAAGTGACTGTTCCAGTGTATTTTGCAGTAAACAAGCCGGTACCATGGCCCGCTTGCCTGCACACAAATGCCGTTTCCACGGCGACCCAGAAAAATCATATAAGCAGTGTATTGTCTGGTATTCTGGCCACAGCCGATGGTGTTATGAGTGCAATAAAAATGCCCACAGCCCAGTGTTCATTTCTACACACAAACACAGCCCGCCACAGTGCAGGGCTCGCACAAATGAGATCGACTCATGTCAATTGTGCATTAAATGTAGTGAATGTGCCCACGACCCAGTGCCCACAAACACTACACACTGCATGCACCACGTTTTCTGTAAAACGAAACCAACACACATACAGTCAGCTAAGGCCCAAGGTGTTCAAGTCTCGCCGCGGCCAGACTCCACCGAAACTTCTCGCTCGTTCAGTTCCAAACAATGTGACTGTTCCAGTGTATTTTGCAGTAAACAAGCCGGTACCACAGCCCGCTTGCCTGCACACAAACGCCATTTTTTACGGCGACCCAGATAAATCCCAAAAAGAGTGTATTTTCTGGTATTCCGGCCACGGCCGATGGTGTTATGAGTGTTGTAAGTTCAGGGTTAGCACAAATAAAATCGACTCATGTCGATTGTGCAAAAAATGTAGTGAATGTGCCCACGACACAGTGCCCACAAACACTACACGATGCGTGTCCCACGGTTTCCGTAAAAACGAAACCAACACGCATTCAGTCAGCACAAGCCGACGGTGTTCTCAGTGCAGTGAGTGTGCCCGCTGTCCCACGCCCACATTCCCTCACAGACACGCTCAACCCCACGGGGTTTGTCCCGCTCGCTCTCTCCACAATCTGTCATAGAGAAATCGAGTGCGACCAGGATGCCCGCCGTGATCGGCGCGCCCTCCGCCTCCCACACTGTAAACACAGTGTTTATGTCTCAGCACACCGAAGCTCTGCGGCCGCCGCTATGCCACGGCCAGAGCCCGGTTTTCATTCTACCTCTAGCTATTCACGCAGATGCGTGGGCAAAGCTTCCCGGGGTATCAGAATGGGTGTTGAACACTATAAAAAGAGGCTATTCGCTACAGTTCGCTCGACGTCCCCGCCGTTACATGGCGCGAGTCGAAACCACGGTAAACAGCGAAGTATCTAATCTACTTCGAGCCGAAATAGCGAAACTACTGAGCAAAGGGGCCATAGAACCTTTATCTCAGGCTCAGAGCGAAGGGGGGCTATACAGCAGATATTTTCTGGTACCGAAAAAAGACGGGGGTCTCAGACCCATTCTAGATCTGCGATAGTTGAACAGAGTGCTTGTGAAGTGCCAGTTCAGAATGCTGAAAACCAGGAAAATCCTCGCGCAAGTTCGCCAGGAAGACTGGTTTATGTCAATAGATCTGAAAGACGCCTATTTCCAAATACAAATAGCGTCACGTCACAGGTGATTCTTGAGATTCGCCTTCGAGGGCCAGGCATATCAATACACAGTCCTACCGTTCGGCCTGTCCCTAGCACCCCGTACATTTAGTGCATGGACGCGGCTCTCGCACCCCTGAGACTTCAGGGCATGCGAATTTTGAACTACTTGGACGATTGGCTGATTCTAGCTCCATCACACTCAGAGCTCATAGAACACAGAACCACATTACTCGAGCATCTCGAGAATCTGGGTCTCGCAGTCAATTGAGCGAAGAGTTCGCTGTTTCCCAGCCAGAAAATTTCTTTTCTGGGAACAGTGCTGGACTCGCTGTCTATGACAGCACGTCTGTCGCTGGAGCGCGGACTGGACATGCAGTGCGCCGCGAAATCCTTCCGCCGCGGCTCTATAGTCCCGCTCAAAAGGTTTCAGAAAATGCTGGGCCTCATGGCCTCAGCATCTTCGGTACTTCAGCTGGGCCTGCTTCGCATGCGTCCACTACTGTTATTGCTGAAAGCGCGAGTTCCACCCCGGGCATGGACCTCTGGTCTGCTTCTCCTCAAGGTCGACATAGAATGCGTTTCGGCTCTGGAACTTTGGAAAATAGCCGACTGGTATCAGTCAGGCGTGAGTCTGGGGACTCCCTCGAGTGTGAAGGTGGTGTCCACGGACGCCTCCACCTCGGGATGGGGAGCGCTGCTCGAGGGCAGACCATTCTTTGGCCAGTGGTCAGAACGGGAGAAGCTTCTACACATAAACTGTCTAGAACTGTTGGCAGTCGACAACGCGCTACGGCGCTTTTGTCCCCAGTTAAAAGGCCACCACGTCTTGGTCCGGTCGGACAACATGTCAGTGGTGGCATACATAAATTGCCAGGGTGGCGTCAGGTCCCGAAACCTTTACAGGCTGACGGAACGCCTCCTGGTCTGACGGAACGCCTCCTGGTCTGCTTTCACTGAAAGCAGCGCATGTGCCTGGTCGCCTGAATCTGTGACCAGACAGTCTGTCCAGAAACAATGTCCCAGCAGGGGAATGGTCGCTGCACCCGCAGACGATCCAACTGCTGTGGGAGACATTCGGCAGAGCGCAAGTGGACCTGTTCGCGTCCCAAGAGAACGCTCACTGTCCGAACTTTTTCTCCAAGAGCAGGGATGCGCTGGCCCACGTATGGCTGCTTTTCCCCCCCATCTCGCTCCTGCCTCAAGTGCTGGAACGAATCAGGGAAAACGGATGCCCAGTGCTGCTCGTGGCTCCGCTCTGGACGAACCAGATTTGGTTCCCAGTCCTAATGCGGCTGACCAGCACTCCCCCCGTGGCCTATACCGGTGAGGAGAGACCTCCTCTCTCAGACAAAGGGCTCGATTTGGCATCCTCGCCCGGAATTATGGTCCCTACATGCATGGGCCATCAACGGGTACCCGCTAACCTCCCAGAGGGAGTGTTAAACACGATCACGCAGTTTAGAGCCCCGTCTACTAGACGGCTCTATTCCTCGAAATGGTCAGTGTTCTCTGCCTGGTGTCAAGCTCAGGGCTTTTCACCCGTAGACTGCGGGGTCACGGAAGTGCTCTCCTTCCTTCAGGAGCTGTTGGATAAGGGCAGAACCCCATCCACGCTCAAAGTATACGTGGCGGCCATAGCGGCGTTTGCAAAACCGACGTCTGGCCAGTCACTGGGGAAAAACGACCTGGTCGTGCGAATCCTCAGGGGAGCTCGGAGGCTGAATCCTCCCAGACCCCCCTCAGTCCCTGTGTGGGACCTTTCTATGGTTTTGGAAGCCATGAAAGGTGCCCCATTCGAGCCAATCCATTTGTCAGACATGAAACATCTGTCTTTCAAAACGGTGTTTCTTATGGCTCTTGGTGTTTCTTAAGCGCATAGGGGACTTACAAGCGCTCTCAGTAAGCACGTCATGTATGGAGTTTGGGCCTAATGACTCAAAAGTCATACTCAAACCAAGGCACGGGTACGTGCCCAAATCCCTCAACACACCGTTCAGGGCCCAGGTTATTTCCCTGTGCGCCCTCCCGGTTCATGATGAGGAGGAGGATGCGAGTCTCCTTTGCCCTGTCAGGGCACTGAGAGCTTATGTATCCCGCTCGTCTGTCTTCAGACAGACCGAGCAGCTCTTTGTTTTGTTCGCCGGACGCTCCAAGGGACTGGCCGCATCAAAACAGAGCCTATCCAGATGGATAGTCGATGCCATAGCGCTGCCTTACACTTCTGAGGGCCTGCAGTGTCCTTTGGGTGTCAGAGTGCATTCCACGAGAGGCATGGCCTCGTCGTGGGCGTGGTCTAGTGGGATTTCCTTGCAAGATATCTGTATGGCGGCAGGCTGGGCCTCGCCGTCTACATTTATAAGGTTTTATAACCTAGAGGTTCCCGCCTTACAGGCCAAGCTGCTGTGAGTCTAGAATTCAGTACTATCTGCCCCGCTGCGCCGGCGCAGAATGCTGAGTTTTGCTTGTGCATCGCTCACTGATCGATAGAACAGCTCCATGGGTGTTGAATAACCCGTACTTATACCCAGTTCAGGCTGAACACGTACACCCTGTCTGCGTGAAACACTGTTAACATAACTAGCTCCTATGGGATGCTTTTTTATGGGGAATGATGCTTGCAGCCTCTCTTGTCCGACTCTCTGTGAGTCTATGGTGATTATGCACTATATGAGCCCCGGGCTACTGCCCTTGGGACTTTGGTGTCTGATCCCAGTACGCACGGCATTTTGCATAGTGTTCCCCATAGCGTAAGATATTACGCAGTACGAGAGATACTCTCGTAAGAGAACGTACTCGGTTACTAACGTAACCTCGGTTCTCTCTAGAGAGGGAACGAGTACTGCGTATCTTGCCGTGCATACAACAGCTCTGGTTCGCTTCGGCGATGAAAACCAGTTGTATCAGCCTAATCGAGCTATATTTATAGGCCAAGGCCACGCCTATTCTGGCGGGACGTGATGTAATGGGCGCGAAGCGCCCCCATTGGGTATCACGTCACGCAGGGCCTCTCTCGATAGGCTGCTGCTGTTGCCACAGGTCAGCCAATAGGCACAGGAGCCGCCTTGCCTATGTCTGCATGCTGTCGCAACGCGACAATGTTTTGATGCTCAAATTACATCTTCATATTCTCTGCTTACACGCACTTCCTCATTGGATGCTTTGCTCACACTTAAGACTTTGAAATATCTTGTGCAGAGTTTGTTTGAACCTTTTTTTTGTTTTCTTTTGTGTTTTGCAGAGGATTAATTGATTTTTCTTTTGCTTCTTTCTTTGTATAACGTTATTTTTGGTAAATATAATATTTGTAAATTGATTTATTTTGTATATTGTTTATTCATTTGAAGTGTCTTGATTTGTGTATTTTATTTCTTTTGTTTTGTTGATTTGTTAACTACTGAATTTGGTTATTTGCATTATTAGTTGTTTTCTTTATTGGATTGGGCCTATTAGGTTCAATACTAAGGCCTGTTGGTGGATTAACTATTTTCCATCCACCTGCTAGCTTGTGTAACCATTTCTTTTCTCTTTTCATTGTGGTATGTGTGTGGTGTGGAGAGTGTGTATCTTTTAGGAACTGCAGCCCTTTTTGCTTGGGGAATTGACCGTTCCTCTCCTTGTTTTGGTGGTGGTGTTTACACCGTGTGCCGTGACTGATCACTTCACTGGGGCTCTTGTGCTGTGAGTGTGTAGTGCGTTTGAGGGGAACGTAATATCTTTTGCGAGGGCAACTCTGAATAGAGGCCGCAGTTTTCTTTCTGTGAACATTGTGTTTGTATTTGATTGTTTGAGGCTTGTCGCCTTTCTGTGTCTGGGTTTTTATTATAATAAACTTTTTTTTTTTGTACTTTGCATAAATGCCTGTGTCTCCATGTCTTCCTGTCTTTAGTGGGGAACTTGTGCGCGGATAATATTCTCTGGGTGAAATTCCCAGGGTGGCGTAGTCTAGATCAAAAACATATAGTGTTTCTTTTTTCTTGTGGTTGCCACATATTTGGCGTATAGTCGGCAGGACTGACTTAATTTTGACTGGGTTTTGGAGACATGGGTATTAGTTTTGTGTGATATTTTTTTTATTTGTATGCATTTCTTTGACAAAACAGCGGTGTCATAAACTGTTTCTCTCTAACTCTTCTTTCTTTTTTTTTCTTTTTAGGTGTATATATTTATTTTCTTTTATTTTTATTAAAATTGTTAGATATGGATGTTGAGTTGCAGGAGCTGCGGGATCTGGTGGCCCAATTGAGGACTGAGAACGAAAGGTTACAGCAGGGACAACCTTCAGTAAGTGCCATAAGCAATGCGCAGGGTAGTGACGCAGCGACGACTAGGCCTTCAGGGGGTAGTGCTGGCACTGAAACGGCTGATAGGTTTGTTTTTGTCCCTAGGGACCGGAAGTGCCCAAAGTTTAGTGGTAAATCAGGAGTAGGTATTAATGAGTGGGTTGAGGAAGCACAGGCCTGTATGCGGGTCCGTTGTCTGCCCACGGCCGATAAAGCTTTTTTCCTCTTCGATCATTTAGAGGGGGAAGCTCGGGAAGAAATTAGGCATCTTCCTGATGCAGATAGGGGAGACCCTGATAAAATTATTGCAGCACTTCGTGACCTGTATAGTTGTTCTTTGTCGTATGTAGCACTACAAGAAGCTTTCTTCTCCCATAGGCAACAGGAGGGGGAGACCTTGTTGGAGTTCTCCCTCGCCTTAATGGGCCTCCAGGAGAAGGTAAAGCAACAGTCGCCAACCGCGATGCCAAATGCAGGGTTTTGCTGCGTGACCAGTTTGTTGAATTCGTTTTAGATCCGGCATTGCACCGGGAGCTTAAACAATTGGTTCGTTGTGAGCCATCCTGTAATTTTTTGCATGTGCGTAGTGAAGCGTTAAGGTGGGAAAGGGAAGGGATGTTGGGGGGTGCGAGAGCTCGTAGTCAGTCCCTTCCGTTAGCGTATGGTGTTCAATATGGAATGCAAGGGCGTTCTGGGGTAGACGGCAGTGGCTTGGTGGCCAGATCGGAATTTGACGAGTTAAAAGAGATGTTAAAATGCCAACAGGAACATTTGGGCCAGCTTACTCAAGGGCTTGTCCAGTTGCAGGGTTCGTCCTTGCAAAAGCCATCCCCTCGCAGGGGTCCTGTAATATGTAGACGATGTCAACGTGCCAGTCACTTCACTTGGGAATGTGATGGTGATCGAGTTCCTTCTCGTCCTTGGCCTCCTTCCGCGGTAGTACCCGTATCTGGTGGGAGACAGCCCCGCCCAGCACAACAGTCGGAAAACTAGGTCCCACCGGGCTGCGGAGCCACAGTCCGGTTGGGGTGTCAATGGGCTCGGTTTTGAATCACGTCGAAAACATGCCTCGATTAATTTCGTCTTGTCCGCATCTTGTTGCCCTCTTTGGTGGGGTTTCGGTTCCCTGTTTGGTGGACACTGGTTCAATGGTGTCCACTATTACAGAGACCTGTTTCCATAGAAATATTGCACCAGGAAGGCAAGAGGAGCTTAAAATGTGTCATTGGTTGCAGCTGCGTGCGGCAAATGGGCTTGAGATTCCATATATTGGTTATGTAGAGTTAGACATTGAGCTTTGTGGGAGCTTGGTGCCTAAGTGTGGGGTTCTGGTGGTCAGAGATCCTCCTGGTGGCATGGGGGACAATGTTCCCGGTGTGCTGGGGATGAATGTCTTGCGGCGCTGTTACCAGGAGCTCTTTGGTCAACATGGCACAGCATTGTTTATTGTGCCTTTTGTTACCCAGGCCCCGAGCGTTATGGTTCAGGCACTTCAGTATTGCGTCTCCTGCGTTAATTCAGGTTATTCGGGGTACTGCATATGTGCCCATTGTGAACGTCGGGACTTCTGATGTCATGCTTTATCCCCGTAGCCCTTTAGGAACTTTGGATCAGGTGCTTGTAGTCAGCTTGGCCCCAGATGTGGCGGAGGTTCGGTCTGCTAGCGCCACTGTCCAGACTCAGGTTAACCAGGTAGATCCTACTATGGAGGAACAGATTAATGTTCTAGAGTTGCCAGGATTATCAGGAAAGGAGTTAAGTCAAGTGAGGGCGTTGCTTCATAGACACCAGTCAGTATTTTCGGCCCATGAGGGGGATTGGGATTTGGGATGCACTAGTTTGTTGTCTCACGATATTCCCCTCATGGATGATGTTCCAGTTCGGCAGCGTTATCGCCGGATACCGCCCTCTGAGTATGAGGTGGTCAAGGCGCACATTAATCAATTGCTTGAGGCACGGGTGATTAGAGAGAGCTGTAGCCCCTACGCTTCACCGATAGTCCTGGTAAAGAAAAAGGACGGTACCCTACGCATGTGCGTAGATTATCGTCAACTAAATGCCAAAACCCAAAAAGATGCATTTCCTTTGCCTCGCATAGAGGAATCTTTAGATGCCCTGTCAGGGGCCTGCTGGTTCTCAACGATGGACTTGGCTAATGGATATAACCAAGTCCCGGTAGCTGAAGGGGATCGGCCGAAGACCGCCTTTTGCACCCCATTTGGCCTATTCGAGTACAATCGTATGCCATTTGGGCTCTGCAATGCACCCAGCACCTTTCAGCGATTAATGCAACGCTTATTCGGGGACCAGCAGTGCCAGTCGTTATTATTATATCTCGATGACATTGTAGTGTTCTCGTCATCAGTGGCACAACACTTGATGCATCTAGAGGTGGTTTTGCATCGTTTGGAGACTGAGGGGTTAAAGGCTAGGCTAGGGAAGTGTTCCTTTTTCCAGAAGGAAGTGACATATCTGGGACACATAATTTCGGCTGAGGGAGTGTCCACCAAACCCAGTAAAGTTGATGCTGTGGCCCAGTGGCGCCGCCCAGAGACGGTCAAGGACTTGCGTTCATTCTTGGGTTTCGCAAGTTATTATCGTCGCTGTGGAGGGCTTTGCCCAATTGGCCGCTCCCCTACATCAGTTAGTGGCAGAATTTGCGGGGTCTAAATCCAGGAAGCATACAGTTGAACGCTTTGGGATGGCATGGACCGAGCAGTGCCAACAAAGTTTTGATGGTTTGAGAAGTAGGCTTACGTCATCTCCAGTCCTGGCCTATGCTGATTTCTCCCGACCTTTTGTTCTAGAGGTAGATGCCAGCCATAGAGGACTGGGAGCAGTGCTCTCCCAGGAGCAAGGGGGGAAGGTGCGACCCATCGCTTATGCGAGTCGTAGTCTACGGCCCACTGAGCGCAACATGTCAAATTATAGCTCCATGAAGCTGGAGTTTGTAGCGCTCAAGTGGGCCATGACCGAGAAATTCAGGGAATATTTGTTGGGACAGAAATGTGTAGTTTACACTGATAACAACCCCCTGAGTCACCTGAATACTGCAAGGCTTGGTGCTACCGAGCAGTGGTGGGCCGCACAGCTTGCCTCATTTGACTTTGAGGTAAAGTATAGGTCCGGCCGAAGTAATCGTAATGCTGACGCTCTTTCAAGACAGAGTCCCTCTGGTTGTCATGGGCTAGATCATCCGCTTCCTGGGACTAGTGTACCAGAGGACACTAGACTGTAAGGCAGGAAGAAGTAGGCCCCCATGTTCTTCAGGCAGCTATGTCCGCTCTACCGAGTTACTCTACCGCGTACTTACAGGTCCTTGGTGAGGTATTGGAGTTTTGGGATAGTAAGACCTTTCCTAATGGGGAGGAGCGCCGAGGGCTCCCCAAGTCGACATTAGTCTTGGTAGATTGGTAGATCGGGAAGGTGTAGTGTACCGCCGTGTGTTTCGTTCTGATGGAGGAGAAGAGATTCTTCAGATCCTTCTCCCTTGTTCTCTGCGGAGTGAAGTGTTGACCCTGTTGCATCAGGAACATGGACATCAGGGGATAGAGCGCACTCTCGAACTGGTGATGCAGCGTTGCTATTGGCCAGGTATGGCAGCAGAAGTGGCCAAGTGGTGTCGAGATTGTCTTACTGTCTCTAGTGGTGAACCTGTGCGCGGATAATATTCTCTGGGTGGAATTCCCAGGGTAGCGTAGTCTAGATCAAAAACATATAGTGTTTCTTTTTTCTTGTGGTTGCCACACCAGGTATTGCTGTTGATTTAACTGGTTTGTACTGTTTAAGAATAAAGCAGTAAAGTTAAGATCAAAATCCATTTGTGTCCACAGTACATTGTTTGCAAAGGCTTGAACTTTCATGTTCATATTCATGTTATTTCACAGTTATGCCACCATTAATAGAACATTGTTCATCAGTGTTTCAAAGGACCAAGTCACCACTTTAGTTGAGGGGCCACACACATGATGAAGTCATGAAAAGATAATGCTTAGTTAATGATGACCACTGTATTTGAATGTCAACAGAATTCATCTGCTATGTGCTGTGATTGGCCAATTATGGGGTCTGTCCAATTACCTGCAGGCTATGAAGAAGACATGAACATGCTGGATAACTCAGATCATAATGAAAACACATTGTTCATCAGTGTTTTAAAGGGGTCATATAATGGTACATGCACTTTTAGGGCTGTCGCGATAACCGCAATATTGCAGTACCGCGCTACTGACAGGCCAACCGCAGAGGAATGCAAGTAACCACAGCAACCGCGAACCGCGTTTTCTTTTTTCATAAGGCCACCCTTCGTGGTTCGTACCATGTGTATTGAATGTTAAATAAGTTAATAATGATAACAAGACTGTTTATCATGGTGATTTGTACAGAGGATTCGTGGATTTGGACTTAAGCCTAAACAGACAGTGAATGTGATCGACTGAGCGCGTGCGATTACCTGTGTCTGTCTTTGAAGTCAAGTCATGTATATTCGTGAAAAGGTTGCCGTTTCCAAGGAAAGCGAAATATTTGTCGTAGGCTATCATCCTTTTAACGTGTAAGGGTATTTACCATGAATGGCGTCAGCGCTGGTCAGCATTACACAGCGCGAGGAAGCCGTGGGGGGAAAGCAGCGAGTCACGCATTGAATCAATGCCATTGGTCTCTATTAAGTGAAGCATAGCTTCAGCTTTGCCCAAAAGTGAAGCATTGCTGGCCAGCTGAGCCTTGAAAAGTGGAGCTCAAAGTTAAAAAATAATTAACACCTTGTTTCATTACATCTATCATTTAAGGAATCAGCTTTTTTGAACGTTTTCGTTGAATGAACGGTTTAATGACTCACTCAAAGACAGTCCGTTGGCGTAACAACTGTGCGCTGAGTGACAGTCTTTCAATGCGCGCTGAGTGACAGTCTTTCAATGCGCAGAGACGCTGTTTAGTTTCGGTTACATTGTTTTTGTGTATGCTGACCACATCATAACACGTATTTATATAGCAACAAATAAATATAAATAAATAAATGGCGGTAAAACCGCATATCGCGCTATTGAGCCACTCAAAATTACCGCAAGGGAAATTCCTTCACCGCGACAGCCCTATGCACTTTTACAAGTTGATTGTACTGAAATGTGTGTTGGCAGTGCCTGTACACAACCATCATATAATGATAAAAATCCATCCAGTGTTTTTGTTTTAATCTCCTTATATGTTTTCCCCTGCCTCAAATTGAGTCGTTCGATCTTGTGATGTCACTAGATCGGACGCCCCTCCCACGATTGATAATTAACAGCAGTGTTTCAACACAGACCCGCCCTGAGCGAGCTGTCATCGTAGTCCGCCATTGTTGATAAACTGGAGCAGAATGGCGTCTAAGCGATTGTGGTGTTCTGTTCTTGGGTGTAATAAGGAACACAGCAGTCATTTTGGTGTTCCTAAATTCGAACCGCTGAAGACGCAGTGGCTGAGTTTTATTTTTGAAGGGAATATTCCCAACGATCAACGTAAATGCTTTTATGTTTGCGCTAATCATTTCTCACCAGACTGCTTTATAAACGAGGGTCAGTGTAAATCTGGTTTTGCTTAGAAGCTGCTCCTGAAAACAGAATCGGTACCAACTATTCGTGTTCCTGCTGCACCTCCAGAAGAAGTGAGTGTATGTTTTATTAACCTTTAAATATTAATCTTTGCAAATCGCTTGCACGCTTCACTATGAATGCGGCTAATGTTTACACTCAGTATATATACCGCGATTTGCGATTTAATTGGGTCGCTTAAAATGACTTAATTCCATGATGTTGAAGTTACATGAACAAATTATGTTTGTTTAACATAACCCAGTTATGTGGAACCACTGTATTCGAATGTCAACAGAATTCGTCTGCTATGTGCTGTGATTGGCCAATTTTGGGGTCTGTCCATTTACCTGCAGGCTATGAAGAAGACATGAACATGCTGGATAACTCAGATCATAATGAAAACACATTGTTCATCAGTGTTTCAAGGACCAAGTCACCACTTTAGTTGAGGGGCCACACAAGTGATGAAGTCATGAAAAGATAATGCTTAGTTAATGATAACCACTGTATTTGAATGTCAACAGAATTCGTGTGCTATGTGCTGTGATTGGCCAATTGTGGGGTCTGACCAATTACCTGCAGGCTATGAAGAACAGTAAAGTAAAAGACCAGTTTTTATATAGTATAGTAAAGACCAATTTTTTTGTGAACAAAGAAAACATCATGATCATGCGTAATAAATCATAATTCATGATGATGTACTTATCTTAGTTAATGTTTTAATTAAGGTGTTGTTCATCCATAAAGTCATTAATGAAAACGTTGAATTTGTGTTAGTTCCTAATGATTCATTAGATATTAACGCATGAATTAATGCATAATTCATGTATGAATTAATACACGAATTCATGATAATTCATGTACCCTTACCGTAAAGTGTTACCGTTTTACCTACAGTAACAAAACTAGGAAAAGTATATTGTTCTCATCGAGCCAACTTTCTAATTTACAGTCATTAGCTCCAACCAACAGGAAGTCAGATATTTTGGTTTGATTGTGGATTTTTTTGGATATTTCAGACTCTGAGTTTTTAGCTACTCCTCCTAGGTGGTTTATTTTATTCACACCAAACTTTTTCAACATGATTAAAATACATTAAAGATGCTAAATTGTTAATGGATATTGAATATCTTAAACAGTTTTGCTATGGTGAGGGATTAAAGGCATGTCCAAAAGTAAACGGAATGTGTCTATTAAAAATAGTAATATTGTGCCATCTAGTGTTTTATACTATGTATAAATGTGGTTGGATACATATTTTTTCGCTGTTAAAAATGTTTTAAACTGCAAACATTTCCATTTATTACACAATGCATTTCCATGTATATTTAAACATGATCAAAGTCTACTTTCTGTCACAGTTAATATATATATTTTTTAAATGTTCTCTGTCTCTGTCTCCTTCTGTCTGTCCTTCCCCTCCCCCTAACCCCACCAGTCACTCTCTCTGTGTTTGTGTGTGTGAGATTTTGGTTGGGTGACAGTTTGACAAGAGTTTATAGTTTGACAAAAGCACAATGTTGTGTTTTATTGCGAGTGTACACAAATACATGCCCTAAAGGCACCGGGGTGGCGGTGCCACCAGCTTGGGCCCATTATCGCTGCTCGCAGCTACATTTTATACTTGTGTGCCTATTATTTCTGACTGCAATATGAGTTGCAGGAGTCCACATGTACAGAAAGGCCTACAGAAGAGTCTGAACAGAGGAGACATACAGAGGTGGGCAGTGTATAGCCAACCTTTCCTTTTTATTTGTTGCATGAGGCATGTGTGACACAAACATCTCACTAATGACAGGGTGATATTCGTTCCCTATATAATAGGAGTCTTCAACAGAAAATAGAGTGTTTTGAAAAAACAAAAATTAGGGGAGAAATAGACCTTGACTACTTAAAGAAAAAAAATGGCACTAGAGATAGAGTTGCTTCAAAAGAAACTTCAGCATAAGTGCTAATACACTATTTCACACAGAGTACTACTGCTGACCTTGCATAATAGCTCTTATTGCAGGCAAAAGATGACTTGATCACTGGCTTTTCTTTCCAAAGAACAATTGAAATAAAACTCAAGGAACTACGCAAATTTGTCTTGTCTTTTATTTAACATTTAAGTAAAGTTTTGTTTTCTTTTTTTTCTTTTTTTCTGATGTTGGCAATGTTGTTTAATATGGCACATGCAATGTCACAGGCCCTGTCAGGTGCAACCCTCAGGCTTTTCAGACACTGAAATCTTCCCTTTAGTTGGCCAAAGTTCATTTCATTGTGTGCCCTTGACCTGGCTAGAGCTGCATTGTAACTGGTTTGGGGTTTGGGTCAGGGAATGGGGTCATAAAACACCTGTCTCCAAGCAGGATCCTGTTGTAATCATCTGTATAATGGAAAAATGCAGTTCTGTTAGGATCAGCATAAGTGTATGTAATACAGTAAGCTTGATATTTATAATTTTCCTTACCACGTTCAAATAATGTGCATAAATGTGAATCTCTGAAAATTCTTGAGTCATGCACAGATCCTGGCCATTTTGGCCTAAAATCTCATCTAAGAGATTTTAGTCTGTCAACTGCCTTTTTTTAAATTTGATATAATATTACCAATATTGAATATTAAAGGGTTAGTTCACCCAAAAATGAAAATTCTGTCAGTATTTACTCACCCTCATGTTGTTCAACCCCGTAAGACCTTATATTTTTTATTAAATCTGAGAGCTGGATTTCTCCTCAACTATTCATTTCCTTCTCTGTGGGCCTCTAGTCAGTTAACGTAGTGTGATTGCGTAGAGCTACGTCACAAGTAGGCTCACTATTGGCCGACGCTGGTCATGTGTGTGATGCGTGTGACGTACAACAACAGAAGCTTACGCTATTATACTAGTGAACTGACTCGAGGCCCACAGAGAAGGAAATTAATAGTTGAAATAAAGTCGGTATTTTGGGGGTTTTTTGCGCACAAAAAATATTCTCGTCATTTGATAAACTTAAGATTGAGCCACTGTAGTCACTTGGACTATTCTAACGATATCTTTAATAACTTTTCGGGGAACAAGTGTCAATCCCTTAGAAGCCTATGCAGGAGTGATCCAGCTCTCAGATTTAATCAAATATATATTAATTCGTGTTCCGAAGATGAACGAAGGTCTTACGGGGTTGGAACAACATGAGGGTGAGTAAATACTGACAGAATTTTCATTTTTGGGTGAACTATCCCTTTAAGAATCGTAATAGTAACTTGGCTGCACATTTACATTGTGAGCCCCCTTTCTGTTAACAATATCCCCTTCATTGAGGCCTTAATGGGAACGTGTGCAGTCTATGGTCTATAGTCTATGGCACCAATTACATTAGGGAAGCCTGAGGGATACATACTGTAAGTCATAATCTGCATGGTCATGATTGCATGATCTTCATTAAAAATTATAATATACCTGCATTGGCAAAAAACCAAAAAACCTTGCAAAAAAAGCGGCTTGCAAATGCCACAAAAAAACCCCTAAAAACTGCTTGAGCACCAGGTAAACTGCGAATGGCACGACAGACAGCACTTATCACCAAGTTCTTATCTCCAATGGTGTAAAGTAAAGAGCCACTCGCAAAGAATTTTAGGGCAATGCAAACATTTTGTGCTGTTGTTAAAGCCCGACTCCGACGAGTCAAACATTAATGTGCGTTTCCAACAAATTAATAATGTAAACGACACCCTCAGGAGTCACGAGAAAAAATATATATCTCAGAAAGTACACTATCGCGCTGCGCTAAAGGACTTCCCGTATCAGCTCCGCTTATGAAGCCGCAATCTACTTCTGTTAACATGAAATAAGCCTGATCGCGAGCAGGTTTAAGCTTATGGACCTGTTGCTATGACAGCAAGTCCATGATGAGCGTCAAAGAACCAAACAATCCAAGATCATGCCACATCACCAACAATCAAATCCAGCTAACTGAGTTAGCGGCGTACGAAGAACTGACCCCAGGTGTAAATGGAATCGTTTTGATAAATCATATAGCTATCCGATCTGAGAAAACGCATGAAGTGGCCAGGTGTAAACAGTCCCTAAATGACCCTACCGGAACCAGTTCATCATACTACCAGATCTGGGCGAAGAGTGCGATTAAAGGGGGCATACATGAAAGTAAATGTAGCAAGTGGAAGCACATATTTGACCCGTTACACGTGCTACCAGAGGTGTAAAGTCCAGGTTCAGAAAGTAAAAGTCCTCCTCAGTATTTTGTTCCAATCACCTGGATTTGCTAATGCCTGGCTCACACTACAGGAGTTTTAAAGGGGAACTTGGCAACTCT
The DNA here is from genome assembly GCA_030770095.1 of Gila robusta. Lineage (NCBI taxonomy): Eukaryota > Metazoa > Chordata > Actinopteri > Cypriniformes > Leuciscidae > Gila > Gila robusta. The sequence goes on along the minus strand of JAVALU010002343.1, from coordinate 707,459 downwards.
AGCCATTTCTTCGCTGATTTTCACTTTTGTTGTCGCATATTGTCTCAACAAGCTCCCCCTACAGCTGTGGTGTGTATATTTCACAACACTGTCGTAAAAAAAACTGACTTGCGGCCCCTCCTCCCCCTTTCTACCGCTGCTCATGTGCATTTGTTATTAACGGAGTCGGCCAACTTTATCGAGGCGGCCGAGGTGGGTAATACATCATACACAGTATCATATGGCGTGTGTGTTAATGTCGAATTGCCGTAAAGCAGTTCGCGTTTCTCGCTCGTTCTCGCTTCTCACGAGACTTCCTATTTCCAACTTACCGGAACGTTAGTCCCCATGTTGCAAGGTTGGTTTTCCGCCTGGGAACGCTGGGGGGACCAGGGAAAGTAGCATTCTCACCAAAACAGGTTATTTAACCATCCAAATGATTTCTACATGGTTTTATTGTTGAAATAGTTGCCAAGTTCCCCTTTAAAATCCTAACCGATTTTGAAATCTGGTTGCAGCACACACTTAAGGAGAATCTTTGCAGATTTTCTTCCCTCAAATCTTAAACATGCTCACAGTACAAGACTTGAAAATCGTGGCGCATCACACACTACACGATGTTATTAAGATTATCATGCCGGAGGAAGCGCTTTGATATGATTCCACCATTATAACGTGATCGTACACAACAGATCGGAAGCGGAAAAGTGGATGTAAACAAAATGTCTGTCCTTCATATCAAGTCATAGTCGTGAAAAGTTTGCCGTGACTAAGGAAAGTAAAATCTTAAAAAAAAAAAAATCATCCTTTTAACATACTTTTAAGGATATTTCTAATGAATTGCATCAGCTCTGGTCAATAGGCCTACAATGAATCAATGTCATTGATCTCTATGAAGTAAAGCATCAGCTTCAGCGTTGCCCATGCGCCGGATTGCTGCTCAGCTGAGCCTTGTAAAGTGGAGCTCAAAATTTAAATTAAATATTAAAATAATTAACAGCTTGTTTCATTGTATATATCTTAGAATGAATCTGCACTTTTTTACATTTTCGTTGAATTAACAGTTTAATGACTCTCAAAGGCAATCCCTCGCCACCACCTAGTGTGGTAACATTGTAACTGGACTGAGTGACAGCCTGTCTGAAGAAGAGCGTACGGTCCGAGCGAACACCACGCACCGCACATGTATCAAGACATACAGACAAGAGAGCGCACGAAACCAAACGCTCAGACAAGGACAAGACACAACAGGAGTGTCAGGACTCTGTCACAAAACCAAGAAATAAACTAGACCGAAGTTACAGAACCCACACAGTGGTACTCCTGGATTTATAAACACAGACTGGCAACCAGTAGTTAAAGAAGTCCAAATTAGTTTTTATTGACTTCTTCATCAAAATGCGCTCCAGGTGGTAGTCATTTCGGGATTTGACAAAAATTTCTTTGCAGTTACGCTTTGACTGAATAATGATAAAGGAAATTACACCTGGAAATATAAAAACAAAATAGATAAGTCAGTATATAATAACAATATAAATGCCCAACATGTTGTAATAAGTCATTGACAATACTTATCCAAATTGCATGTAATGCATTTAGTGAGCTAATAGATTGGTTCTGGTGGTTGTACTTTCTTTACTTTATTACACTTTAAGGGGATTTACAGTTAAAGACCCAGAACCAGATATGAGGAATGAAAACCCAGAATGAGAACTATTATAAATTGAAGAAAAGTTTTACTGAAGACAGTTTGCAGTTTCATCAGTAGAAGTCAGGTTCAAGACTCACAAGGAGTTTGTATACCACTCCTCTACTGTTACACAGATCACAGCAGTTATACCCTTCACCAAGCTATAAGCTACTTCCTTACTTTAGGCTTGAATGATTCTGATTGGCTAAGAAATAAATAAACATTGTAATTTTACACACATAAACAGATAGACTGAAGCATATCTCCATTGATTATGCGGCAGACACTCAGACCCTGAATTTAGGCACGCCTTGACTTTCTGGTCGGAGATCTGGGTTGATGGGCGCCAACTGGTCGAAGAAAACAAGTCAGTCAATCTCCAATAATGTCACTAGTTCCTTCACCCTGTAACCAAGAAGACTAACACACACACCGACACACAGCTTCTTCAAGGTTGGATTTGGTCAGGCACTAACTATAAACGGGAGAGTCTTCTCAAAACACCAAGATAATGCGTTCTTTCTCTCAAGGAGAGAACACTTTAATATAACACAGTAAAGTAAAGCTTTAACAAAGAAATGGTCTCTTAAACTATTGGTTCCATTGACCCTTACACGTTTTAAAACATGTTGGAGACCTTTCTCAACCAAAACACCTTTCCACATTTCATTTCTGGAAGCCGGGCTAAATGAGCAAGCACTGTAACTGTATTCCTGACATCAGCTTCAGTCACCTCTCAGATATTTAAATACAGACATTAGTGAATATATGAAGAACATTTCAGTAATCACACTGGTAACTTCTATAACTAAGTAAAATTTCACAAGCCTAGAAAAGTCATTCAACTCATTTGATATTTAGAAGGAAAAAATATTGATTAATACCTTGATTATAATCACTCTGTCATGAAACAGAAGGATTCACACAGGTAAAGTGATAAACAGGTTTATTTGCAAAAGTATGTGATCGCACCGATGGAAGCAGGTGAGTAACTTATGAATATTAAGATGAATGTTCAGGATCGATATCTGGATGAGTAATGGTCTTATCTGTTGCAGGCCCAGAAATGGAGATCGAGGCAGATGACTGAAGAGGAATCGTACTGGTAGGTATATATATATATATATATATATACTGTATATATAGATAGATAGATAGATAGATAGATAGATACGAAGTGTATTGCATGCTCACATGAAATGTCTTACAGGTGTTTACAAAAACTAATTGTATAAACAGATGTATTTCAATCAGCAAGGCAGAGGTAGCTGACTAGCTTGTTTGGCTAATGTAATGTTGATCTAAATCTTACCTTCAACTCTATTCAGTTGCTGTGCCCTTTCAGCTCATAAGTTTCGACATCCTTCAGGTCAAGGTTGGTGGTTCACCGTAACTTCCAGGTTTCTTTCCACCAGAGCCTTGCTTTCGAATTCAAATTCTGTAGCCGTTGAGCGCGCATCAGTTGTACATTCGTTACTGCGGTGCACTATGGGATTGAATGAGTGCACTCGATAATGTCCACTAAGATTTCGGACACCACTAAAAATGGCTGTCCCCTCAAATACCGTAGTGCCCTATTTAAGGGTATAGGGGGTGAATCTGAACACAGATCTTGTGTTCTTGCAGTCTTTGTCTTCATGCTCTACTTTTACCACCACCCGTGACACTTACTAATTGAACCAAAAGTCAAACAAATTTCTAGTCACTTACTGAGAGAGATGTTTATTACACATAAGTAAATATTTTATTACAGATGTTCATCACACTTTTTAAAAAGGCAAAGTTTTTCTTTAATTCTTTATTACATCCTATATAACTTTTCCTTTATGCAAAGAAAATTCATGTGGTAGTTTTAATGCAGTAATGTTTTAATTTTTAAAAAAAGTTAAAAAAAAATGTTTAGTTCCTTAAACCAAAGAACAGCAGAGCAACAAACAAGCTTTATTCAGATTGTGTATCATATTGAGTTTGTTTGATGGTCTTTGCTGTAGAATCTGAAGTTCAGCTGGACTCACTGAAACAGGAAGTAGAAGAGCAGAGGAGACACCAGCAAGAGGAAGCTTCCCTTATACACGCCATCTAATCAAGACAGGAAGGACATTAGTATTAATTAACACTCCACTGCTAATACATATAATAATAATAATACTAATAATAATGATAATAATAATAATAATAATGATAATAATAGTTATGAAAACGGCATGTTCATTGTTGATCAATTTCTCACAGTTTTTTAAAAACAATAAAAACTCTGAAAGTACTGGACTAATTCATAAGCTTCTTTTCATGCTGCTATAGCTTTACACTATTTTTTACTACTTTTGATATTGTGCTGCTTATTAACAATCACTTGTTCATATTGAATTATTGTTTGTATAATTTCCTCATTTTAAGTTACTGTGGATGAAATCAAACTGCTAGCGCATGATCAAACAAAGGGAAATACCTGCAGCATTGCAAAGATCAGTGTCGCAGCAGCTCGTAGTCACTGTTCCTACAGTTAAAGTCCCTGGTACACAGTCAGATGAGCAACCTTTAGTTATGATGGAACCTGTAAAAAATACATAAATGTCCATATAATAAGATAATAAACAATTCCAAGTATACTTTCTCTCCAGCGGTATCACTTATACCGCAGATTCCCACATTATACTGGACTTACCATTGGATGTTTCAGCCTTAATGCTTAAACATTTAGCAAATCCAGCTTCACATATCTTCTCTTTTGCTTCACAGGAAGCTCCAGTCACAGATATGCAGGAGTAGCACTTGAGAGAATAACCTTACAGACAGAGAGAGAGATTGAGTTAGCGCTCTACAGTATGATTAGCAAATAATACATTTCAATACTTGCTGTTTTCTGTACCTCCAGTGAGAGAAATGAAAAGAAAAACGACGGAGACCTGCAGATTCATCTTGTGTCAGGAACTGAATAACTGTACAGAAATAATGCTTCAGTATCTTTTATGTCTGTTCAGAAAGGGGTGGGTTTAGGACTCTTTGTGTCATCCCTAAGGAACTATGACAGTTACCCCCTTACCCGTCAAGGATCACCGGTGATCCCAGATTATCGCTGTTCTACCTTTATTACTCATTTAAACATCACACACTTACCTTATCTGGACAAATTCAGCATCATTGGAAAGGTTTAAGACTCCAGCTTCGATATTTGACCACTGTTTATGATTAAACTGGTTTGCAGTGACATTAATTTCGTAATTTATGCCAGGAGTGCAAAATAATAAATCTGTAACGTTCGTTATTTTGAATAGAAATCATCACTCATAAAGCAGTCATTCACATCATCTCCGGTTTATTTGTGTTCACATACATACAATATACAGCATCCGCCAGGGCTTTTAGTCCAATAATGCGCATATTTGGTGAAATAATGATTAATTATCGCATGTTTGTAATATATTTCGTCATACAGATTAACATTTCTATTCAGTTTTTCACTGAAATATGCGATTGAAGAGCTCAAACTGCGCACGGAGCTAGATGTGTGTCTCCCCTTCCTGATTCGCGTCAGATTTGACCTCAGAGCTCTACCATTTGCTGTACAGCTGTCAATCATATTCACGTGGTACAACGTGACCTCTTCTGCGTGACGCGTCATGTGTACACTTCCTCATACTGGACATCCGTGATAACAAAGCGAAAGTGACATCTCTTCATCTGAAACAAGAAGCTAATTAATGCACGATTGAAGTATTATGTGTTTTGTGTGGGATTTTCGTGCGATTAAAGGGTTTTTATATGAATAAAGAATGTTTACAGAATGCATATGGTAGGTAAGGATAGCACATAGCTTCATATAAAATGCTAAATGTAACATATTTCAAAATCTTTTTTTGACTTGAAACCATTTTAAACCGCGACCGTAATATGATACAAATACTCGATGGTGTTTTAAAGTGAGCTTTAAGTAAACGTGTAATATTAATAAATTAAATTGTGTCATGTAGCTTGATGCTACTTGTGCTAATCGGTGCTAAATCACCTGCTGCAGGATCGAGCTTTCTATTCCATAATATATATATATTTAAAGAATTCACATATGTAAGTTTCAAGAATAGTTTTTATTTTCTTTTTAAGATAATAGGTGAATTATTCATGTATAGTGGGATGACATAGGTGTAAGTTAGATGGCCAAGCATAATGCCAGAATAAAGGCTATAATGGCTGAATTCAAACAAAAGAATAAGGACAAAGAATGATGAAGATTGAGGCAGAGGTGTGAAATGTTCGGCTATTTACATCAATAGACCATGAATGGGCCAGTTCGCCTCGCCAGACATTAGTCAAAGACTGTAAATCGGTGTTTACAAGGCAATAAAATATTTGATAAGCATCTTATCAGCCTTCTCTAAAACTTAACCAAATTCTACCTTGACATGGTTGTAAAATAGGCTTCATAAAACATAATTTTAGAGATATCATCCTCAGATTTGAAATGAAGCATGACCACAATTGTGGCTACACTTTAGTTGTGGTTAGAAGTTGCAATCTTACATTCAAATACTATTTTAATACATTTAATAAATATATTATTAATATTTGTCGTTTTTGTTTTTATGTTTGAGCTTATATATCTCAATATTAGTAACAGTCTGTTTAATTTTGAGTCTTGAACTGGAAACTATCAAGGGTTGGCTTTCTAAATATATGTGTGTTATGTGTCTATTCAGAATGACTTATGAGCAGAAACCTTTTTATTTTGGGTATGTCATGAATGCATCACTTGCCAAAATTGGGGCTGACTAGTAAGGGGGTTTACTAAGGTAAACTGAAACTTAAGCACAGGTGTGCCGGTGCCACCCACAGTGGCACACCTGAAAATAGATGCACAAAGTCACAAAAACGGGGTATGCAGTGCATATCGACGCCAGACGGGAGGGGTGCCATTGTGTCAAAATAATTCTTTGAAAATCTCCTTTAATAAAACTTTATAAATAATTTTTAAACGAACAATGTTTGATTATCAAAGTAAACTTTTTTATTTGTCTTTTGTTTAGCACTTTAACTGATTATATTATTATATCAATATTAGGGTTGTGCGATGTCTACCAATTTGGCATCAGACGATGTGGACAGTGAAACACCGCGATGGACGATGATATCGGGAGGAGGGGCGGGGCTAACATTCTAATTTTTCAATTAAGCAATAAGCCCCGCAAAGCCATGTTTTACAGTGGATTTAGAACAGCTAAGGGGCGTAGGCACAATGCGGAGATATTTTCCTCTACATCTCATCAGAAATTTTGATTTCGGCACGCTCTGCAGCAGCTGACCACGAGCGAATGTACAGTGACGTGACAGAACTGCCAGATTCAAACTGTGCTTTCGCGCTATACACGGGTTTCTTGTATACAAACAATACCGGATGCGCGCGCATCCAGGGGGCAAAAAACCGCTATCTGTTATGCCGAGTTCTGTAAAAAAACATTGTAATTAACGTAGATTTCGCATTGTTTGTAATTTCTTGTTGACTCCATAATAAACTGCAATTTCAGAGTTGGATCTGTTTGTTTGTGTTTCATATTAATATAACATTATGTAAAACGTCCATCCAACTGTTTACGAATCAAAATCTGGACATACTGTGATGCATGTATGAATTATCATGTTAGACTAAGTTAGCAATGTAATAGCCTCTATAGAGCCCGAATTTGCTTTTATATAAGTTAACCTTGTTTACGTTACTTTACGACCTGCAACATATCATGACTGCACACATATAACATTATTTACTGTAAATCAAAGATTTGACGATGGATTATGTGGGAAGTAGTACCTCCGACTGTGGCGATTATATTAAAAAACTTACTCTCAGCAATCTTGCCGGATCCCTACGTAATACCTGACGATCTTTGGATTGTGGATGACAAGAAGTGGCCAGCAATTGTATGGCCTGATATATATATATATATATATATATATATATATATATACACAGGTCCTTCTCAAAAAATTAGCATATTGTGATAAAGTTCATTATTTTCCATAATGTAATGATAAAAATGAAACTTTCATATATTTTAGATTCATTGCACACCAACTGAAATATTTCAGGTCTTTCATTGTTTTAATACTGATGATTTTGGCATACAGCTCATGAAAACCCAAAATTCCTATCTCAAAAAATTAGCATATCATGAAAAGGTTCTCTAAACGAGCTATTAACCTAATCATCTGAATCAACTAATTAACTCTAAACACCTGCAAAAGATTCCTGAGGCTTTTAAAAACTCCCAGCCTGTTTCATTACTCAAAACCGCAATCATGGGTAAGACTGCCGACCTGACTGCTGTCCAGAAGGCCATCATTGACACCCTCAAGCAAGAGGGTAAGACACAGAAAGAAATTTTTGAACAAATAGGCTGTTCCCAGAGTGCTGTATCAAGGCACCTCACTGGGAAGTCTGTGGGAAGGAAAAAGTGTGGCAAAAAACGCTGCACAACGAGAAGAGGTGAGCGGACCCTGAGGAAGATTGTGGAGAAGGACCGATTCCAGACCTTGGGGGACCTGCGGAAGCAGTGGACTGAGTCTGGAGTAGAAACTTCCAGAGCCACCGTGCACAGGCGTGTGCAGGAAATGGGCTACAGGTGCCGCATTCCCCAGGTCAAGCCACTTTTGAACCAGAAACAGCGGCAGAAGCGCCTGACCTGGGCTACAGAGAAGCAGCACTGGAGTACCCACAGTCAGTGATGGTCTGGGGTGCCATGTCAGCTGCTGGTGTTGGTCCACTGTGTTTTATCAAGGGCAGGGTCAATGCAGCTAGCTATCAGGAGATTTTGGAGCACTTCATGCTTCCATCTGATTTCATTTATCAGCACGACCTGGCACCTGCTCACAGTGCCAAAACCACTGGTAAATGGTTTACTGACCATGGTATTACTGTGCTCAATTGGCCTGCCAACTCTCCTGACCTGAACCCCATAGAGAATCTGTGGGATATTGTGAAGAGAAAGTTGGGAGACGCAAGACCCAACACTCTGGATGAGCTTAAGGCCGCTATCGAAGCATCCTGGGCCTCCATAACACCTCAGCAGTGCCACAGGCTGATTGCCTCCATGCCACGCCGCAATTTCTTTCTGTGTCTTACCCTCTTGCTTGAGGGTGTCAATGATGGCCTTCTGGACAGCAGTCAGGTCGGCAGTCTTACCCATGATTGCGGTTTTGAGTAATGAAACAGGCTGGGAGTTTTTAAAAGCCTCAGGAATCTTTTGCAGGTGTTTAGAGTTAGTTGATTCAGATGATTAGGTTAATAGCTCGTTTAGAGAACTTTTTCATGATATGCTAATTTTTTGAGATAGGAATTTTGGGTTTTCATGAGCTGTATGCCAAAATCATCAGTATTAAAACAATAAAAGACCTGAAATATTTCAGTTGGTGTGCAATGAATCTAAAATATATGAAAGTTTAATTTTTATCATTACATTATGGAAAATAATGAACTTTATCACAATATGCTAATTTTTTGAGAAGGACCTGTATATATATATAATTGTCTAATTCAGACACCAAGTGTGTATACAAGAGAAATGATTAGAGCGTACAAATCCCTTGATGCATACAACTACGTGCTATGTGGTCATGTGCAGCTCGTCAAATACTTGTATGCTGCACCGGATTTTTGCGTGTTGAGGTCAGATGTGCTCCCTAGTCAAAGGCAAGGCATTAAAGCCAAGCCTTATGATGCCTGGGTGTATGTCCATAAGGGCCTTGGTTACATCCTTACGGCTAACTGCAAATGCATGACAGGGTACGTCTATCAAAATGTATCTGCCATCAGAAACCCTTCACTCCGGTACGAAGACCGCGGGTCTTTTGCCCCCTGGCTGCGTGCGCAAGCAGTGATGACGTCGCCGAGAAATCCATGTATGGCTGGCGCTGAGCCAGAGACGGACGCGCTTGTCATATATCACAACTATTCAGTGTTTTTAACCACATAATGTTTATTTTAGGTTTCAGACATTTAAATACATATAATTTATAGCAAAACAATACATTTATAGTTTGTAAAATACACAATGGTGTCTATGGAAGCAGCAATAACAACCCATTCAAATATATTTGCCGACGGATTTTATTCATATCAGACACACAGTGTAAGTAACGTTAACTATAAAGTTAACTCCATTCTTCTCCCAGGTCACCGGCCATGTATTTCAGGGGGAAACTGATGAATTCACGCGCTGTAATAAACCCAACAGACAGGAATCTCTGAACTGCGGCCCAAACAAACATGACGGTGCCCATCTCACGTTGCAGATCTATAAAGGTTTTTTAAACGACAAAACAAACTCACTTACACGTATTTGAGAATCGGAAAAGAAGATAGTCGATGACATGTAACCAGGTTTGTTAATATTTAGAAATAAAAGCGCTAACGTTACATCTGTCATACAGCGCTATTTTGGCTGTGGTGAATCACGTGCCAAGCATGACGCGTCACCATGGAAACATGGGGGGGGGGGGGATCGCGATGCTGGCTTAACATCGCGATGTCTGTCAGCCATCACGATGGACGATGATATCGTCTATCGGCACAACCCTAATCAATATCAACCTCTCACCCTCCGACTTCTTTAAGTCTGTCCAATGACATGGATAGATGTGGGAAGCGTTCTGGGGCACAGAAAAAGGGAAAAGGGAAAATGATAAGCTTAACCTGTTATTATTATTATTTTCTATCATTGTAAGTCTTTCAATTGATCAACATTTAACAACGGTTAACTTTGGTTCAACGTTGCATTGCAGGGCTCGACATTTACTCTTATTTGCTTGTCCGAGAGGTACTTGCCCGGCCAGACAAGTAGCTTAAAAGTAACTAGAGAAGCATCGTAACCAGCGAGAATGATTCTGATTTTATTATCTACATTCAGTGTAAAGAGCGATTGATAATGGAAAGTGTATTTCTGGTAACAAGGTCGCGTTGTTGAGGCTCGCGCTGCTTCTCTTTAGTGAGAGAGACTTTCTTTAGTGGAGAAATCGTAGTGCAACAGCACACAATATCTCACAGAAGAAATATACTGAGGTAAATATTCAAAATGTTTTTTATTTTTTTATTTATTTATAACATATGAGTATGATATAGTTACATAATACGACCAAGGGAGCTGTTGTGCTGAATATTATCAGGAACAATAGGCTATAGACCATAACCATAATATAAATTCAATAATTTCTCCAACCCCTCTATACTTAGATGTTTTAACATACTGTAACACACTTCATCTTTTCCTGGAGCCGTTTTCCCTGACCTATCCAGTGCTCTAGGAAACTCTCCCATGTTAAAAGGAGCATCTTTTTCCTCATCCCCATTATCTTTCCTGCATATGGCATCCTTATACTGTGTTTTTGTTATTTCTATTGCTATCCTTCCTCTGTCAAGTTACTAGATTTGTTTATACTAACAAAACCTTTTGCCATCATCTCTACCTTTTCCTTATTCGTTATCGCATTTTCATTTCCTGCAGTCAAAACTGGGTAATTCCATCCTCTCCCCCACCCCCCGCTGATATGCCTTGCTTAATTTGATTGTCTAATATTTCAACACTAAATTCATCATTAATTTGCCTAAACAATTTATTACTTTCCTCCTGGAATTTTCCCCAATCAGCTTTCTCAAAAATCCATTTTCCACTTGCTTCCCCAATACTCCATACTATTTCTATATTTATTTTACACCACACTGGATAATGATCACTATCTATTGTGCCATCTTTATGCACTGTCCAATCACATCTTGCTGCAATTCTATTTGAAACTAATGAGATCTAATACTGATTCTTTTCCAGTGTTAACATCAATTCTTGTACATACACCATTATTTAAGCACACTAAATTCTTCTCATCTAGCATTTCTTCTATTGTTTGACCATTATAATCAGTTTTTTCACTCCCCCACAATGTATTATGTCCATTAAAATCCCCACACCATATAATATTTACAATTTTGTCCCTCTATCTCTTCTAGCTTATTTTTCTGTAGCCTTTTACAAGGATTATAATAATTTAAAACTCTTTCCAGCCCTTACTTTCACTACTACATACTCTTGTTCCTTTCCCACTCCTAAGATTTTATATGCTATGCCTTGCTTTATAAATGTAGCAGACCCTCCTCCTCCTCCTCCCCCCTCCCTTCTATCATACCTTACCGCCACATAGTCATATAAAACAAAATCCAATTTAGGTTTTAACCAAAGTTTCTTGAATGCACACTATCTCTGGTTTTTCTACCAACAAATTGCTTAAAATCCTGCCTTTTAACTAAGAGACTTCTCGCATTCCATTGTAAAATCGGCATTATTAATCATGATGTCTCCTGACTTGCTTGCATCCTGAGTTCATCATTTATTTTCTCCCATTTCAGCCCTATCATGTCCAATTCTTTCTGTTTTTGACTTAATCTCATGAGTTGCATTAATTACTCATGCAATGAATGTGACCAGTTTCTTTTTTTCTATCCATGCTTTCCTCTTCCCTTGCTGATCATTCATTTCCTCTTGTCCTTTATTCACTCTTCGCTCTATATTCTGGTGCCTCTGTCCATTCATCTTAACTGCTTCAGCATATGAAACCTTCTCTTTTAGTCTTATCTTCTGTACTTCTACCTGTTTAAGTGCTTCACATCCCCAGTATGCTACACTATGGTTTCCTCCACAGTTACAACACTTCCCTCACCACACATCCGATAATCATGTTCACCTCCGCATCTAGCACACCTTCTTTTCCCTTTGCACGTTTTAGCTATATGCCCAAACTCCTGACAGTTGTAGCATCTCATTGGTTTCTGTACATATTCTCTCACATTGTATTTTACATATCCAAAATATACCTCTTTAGGTGATTCTTTCTCCTCAAATTCAATCAGTATTGACTGTGTCCTTTTTTCTCTATTGCTTTGGTCAGTCTTTTTACACCTTTCACTGTGAAATTACCCACTCTCATGTTTTCCATTATTTCTTTATAATTTACATTAATGGGAATCACATAAATCACTCCTTTGCATCCATTAAATCTCTTTTCTCCAACCTTTACAACCTTCTGAACCTTAACTTTCCCAATTTATGTCATCTTTTTAGATTTGTCTAACTGGATCTCATTTTCACATCCAATTAGCAAATTTCCATCTCCTAGAATCCTTGCATATTTCACTTCCCCAATCTGATTCTTATTGATTTTTGTAAATTTAATCACTGCAAGTTCCTCACACAACCCCTTCTTTAATTATTATTTTAAACTGTGTTCACAGTACCTTGACTTCTCAGTCCTTAGTCTTTCCTCCTAGTAACTTGTCGCTATGTTTGTCACTGTGTCAGTCAAAAAAACAGTCAGTCAGTCTCAGTCTCAGTCTCAGTCAGACGCGTGTTTCCCGCCCGCTAATGCTCTTCTCTCTTATCTGACGCGCTCAGCTGAGTTCTTAAATGGTAAATGGTAAATGGACTGCATTTATATAGCGCTTTCACAGACCCAATGGCCACCAAAGCGCTTTACATATTGCCTCACATTCACCCATTCACTCACTCATTCATACACCGACGGCGGTGTCGGCCATGCAAGGCGCCATCCAGCTCGTCGGGAGCGGCTGGGGTTAGGTGTCTTGCTCATGGACACCTCGATACTTGGAACCGGGGATCAAACCACCAACCTTTCGGTTTGTAGACAACCTACATGAACCACTGAGAGTCTTAAGCTCTCTCCTAACGAGCTGATGATCTGAATCAGGTGTGTTAAATAAGGGAGACATGCAAAAATGTGCAGAGCAAGGAGTCCCAAGGACCAGGAATAAAAACTACTGGCATATATAGCGTTCGATAAATTCCAGACAATCACCTGGTAATGCCTGATGAGATTATCAGAGGTACACCATTAAACGCTGAATTAACTTCTCTGTGTATTTCCACAGCATTGGTCTGAAAAGTACATTAAACAAAAAAAGTAGATTTTCATGGTGGATAGACACAAGCTTTCATATCTAAACTGACGGAGAAAAATATGATACCTTTAAAGCAGACAAATCACCCAAAATGCACAAAATATGCCAGGTTCACCTTTTTTTGTCAAAATCAATTTGTAAAAAACAATTAATAGTCAAGTGTGAAATTAACAAAAAAGTTTACCTTCAAAAATGGATCTAACAGGATGAACCCTATCCTGCTGTTGTTGCACCACAACTGTTCACACTGGAAAATAGATGAAGAGAAAAACAAAAGTATCGAGCAACAAAAAAAAAAAAAAAAAAAATCTTATTGTTTTTGGGAGCAGTGTAAACTCAATGCATGTAGGCAACTTAATGCATATGCATTAATGAATAGGCTACCTGCAAACATAAGCACTCAACAATAAATTTATAAAACTTGCGTGCAAACCGGTTTCTTGATTCATGTGCAATAAACTTAACGTACGAACTCGATGTATAGTAGAACTACTCTGCAAAGTATTCATAAGTAACACGTTGCTGATTGTTGAAGAATAAGTAAGCAATTCAAAATAAGTTTAACAAATCCCCAGTGACTACAAATGCAAAAAACACGTACCCTATATTTTATTTCGTTAATATAAAGCTAAGCTACAGCTTATCTCCTTTCACCATCCTCACCACATCGCGCTTCAGATAACGTTGTATTGTGCTTCCAGTTTACAAAAACATCCAACCAACACAATAAATAAATGTTAATGAATATTAAAAAAGTCAAAATCTAATGTTTTATTTCGTTAATATAAAGCTAAGCTTTAGCTTACTCTGGTCTCTGTCTTTACCACATCAGACTTTAGAAAACGTTGTGTTGGTGATTGAGGGTGATTGTCATTAATTCTGTGGAGACCATAACAAAACTTATTAATTTATATTAGAAACATGATCTTGGTTGCCTCATGGACAGAATTGTATAGAAGTTTCAGATTCAGCATTACGGTGAATACTTGAATCCGTGATGGCTGTGTGATATTGAATTAATATGTCTCTACCATAGTTTACTTCTGCAGATCATTAGACATGGCTTTGGATAATTTCAAGACATGGTGGTGTCTTAATATGAAGACTTTGCTTTTGCCAATTCAAGAGAAGTCTGGATAACAGGGGATAAATGAATTCACCATTCAAGCTAAAGATAACTTTAGAAATGCTCCTAGCATAACATATTGATAAAACCGAGAATGAGAAATAAAGAGTGAAATAGGAGATCTTGTACAAACTACACTACTTGCAAAACACAACCTCATAAACAATGAACACCCTCTTACTGATTCACAACCCCAAGGGATAGGATCCTTTAACATCAGCATTTATTTTAGTTTGTTTTTTTGGCTAGGAACTGGAGGAGTTCAGGTATTAAACGAGTCCAGGTATTATTGAAGAGGTTATTCATTTTTTATTTTCTTAGATGATTGGGGTTCATATTAAATGCATACACATAGCCTAGACGTTAAAAGACACATAATATGCGCGGACATAACATGAGTTGGGGTTATTTTGTTTATTTTGTTTTCCTTTGTATTTTTCCTTTTCTGTTTTCCTTATGTTTCTATTGTCTCTTTATTTGGTTTATTTTGTTGTCTTTCGTATGTTTTTTCTTTGGTCTGCTTTTCCTCTCTGTCGCTTCATTAGGGGGCCACTGGTGGAGTGACGGTGTGGAACTGACTGTCGTAGTTCCAGTGGAGGGACTGACTAAACTTATTGTTCATCGTTACCTTTTTAGTATTATTTTTTTTATTAATTTTCATAATAATTTGTATAATGTATTTTGTGAAGTTAGAGTGTGTTGTATGCGTGCTGAGGAGAGACATGAGATGAGCTATAGTTTGCATAGAAGTATGTTTACAATGCAAAATATTGGTTTTCCAATAATGAAGAGTACATCGACAGTTGGCTATTTTTATATATATATATATAAGGAAAAGGAATATTTCCACTGATGCAAATGTACCACAAATAAATACACTGAAGTACAGTTTTCTTAATATGGAAAGTGGATTGTGCCATGTGTAAGCATGAGGTATACACTCTAAAAACTCATGTGTTGGATTTACTTAAAATATATATGCACCTTAAAAATTAACAAGAAAACCTTTGTTATATGTACTTAAATATTTGAGTTCACTCAACATTCTTTACTTAGTAGATTATATCGCGTTACATATATTTTTAAGTAAAGAATGTTGAGTGAACTTAAATTTTCAATTACATATAACAAAGGTTTTCTTGTTAATTCTAAGTAAAATTATTCCAAGTTGGGTTTACTTAAAAAGTTTGATGCAAAAATGGTGCATATATATTTTAAGTAAATCCAACAAAAAATTTTTACCATAGTACTTCTGCTTTTTTTTTTTTTTTTGACAAAAATAAAGTTCCAGTCTCTAAAGGATCATCCATGAAGCCACCTTCGTGATAATCCTCAGTGTGTGTGTTGTTCCAGTTCCTCAAGGTTACCATGACTATCCTAAGAAAAAGCATAGCAAATGTGTATTTAATTACACCATTACTTGGTAGTTTCAGATTGTTTTACAGTGGTAAAAATATAATGCATTTATATAACACAAAATGAGATGGAATGTTTAGAAATAACAAGAAAGCACACCTTTATATTTAATGAATAAAATAAATGCTACAGTTTATTGCTTTATTTCTGTTTTATTTGGGTGAAAGTGATTTACTGCCTTATTAAGTTGATTATTGAGGTTTGCAGTAGGGATGTCAATTCACACAAATTCCAATGTTCAATTGTCATTTAAATGAATGATCAATTAATCGTTAACATTAAAACTGCAAGATGCGTCTACTGCAGTGACATACTGTATATGCATCAGCAATAGGCATTTTTTACTCTAAATAACAGGCTAGTAGGATTGTAAAATGTATCAATGTCATTTATGCTAATTTGCAAATAGATTGTTTTGCGATTATAAGTGTTCTTTTCTTTAGAAATGTGCGTAGGATATTACATATTACAGAAAAGTTGGAGAATACAAAAAAAAGTCTTTTTACTATTTGACAATATTCCTTCGTCTGTTTGTTGATGCCCCATAACGCTACAGCCTCATTTACCTTCATTTGAAGTAAAATTATCACAATCTACTGCGTGCATGCTTAATTTTTCCTTGCGTCTGCTGTATGTTTATGGTGCACAAATAACCACTTACCCTAATGATGACCTTGCTTAATTACTGACAAGTTTTATCTATTCAATTATTAATAATCAATTATCGATCATTGATTAATCGATAGCATCCCTACTTTGGAGCTCAACTTTCAAGGTGCTGGAAGACAAACAAATAACATAGAACATATACCGCTCTGAACATTTTGTATAGCTCTGGATGGTAATTGTTTCTCAGTGGACGTCTTTAAAAAAATGTATTTGCATGGAACTTCAGTGACACAACTTATGCATTCGGTTGGCGATTTTTTTCATGGTGAAGGAGCAAGTTTTGTGGGAGCATGAATTTCTGCTGTAAATTAAATGTCATATGCTTGGATAATGAGAATAATATATGTAGTGTAATAATATCCTATTTATTATTTAAATATCCGGCTTAAAAATAATAAGATAGATGCGCTAAATGGTTTTCTTTATTGCATTTTATCTCAAAATGATGCATCACTGTAAAAATCACAGACTTGCACTTGTAAATGTTGAAAATATTTTACGTCCCCATGAGAAACAGTTACTGTGTCAATAGGGCTTATTTCTCTCTTATCTGACATGCTCAGCTGAGTTCTTAAGCTCTCTCCTAATGAGCTGATGATCTGAATCAGGTGTGTTAAATAAGGGAGACATGGGGCCAGTCCCAATTCGCATACTATCCGTCCTAAATAGTATTCGAAAATAGAGTTAGTACGTCCCAAATCGTAGTATGTTGAAATGAGTGTTCCAAAGATACCCGGATGGTCTACTATTTCCGGTCAGAATCCGAAATGCAGATCGATGCACACTCTAACGGCTAATATTGCCCACAACCCATTGCATGCGGGAGGGAGGAGCTTTGAGATGATGCAAACATGGGGGCCGGATGCGGCGGTGGAGATGCGCCCTCAGTTTTTAAGTGTAAGAATTAAAACGTTTAGCGCTAATTAAAGTTATATTTTATTGTCTCGTAATATTAATGGATTTATGTTGTGTAAAAAAAATTGGTAGGGTCCGATGAAGACACTGAGCGCCTCATTAACTGGCGCATTGCCAACAGGGAAAAGAAACATGACAATCAAAGGTTTTGAGTAAGTAGCGGTCATTGACATCTGTATGTTTTTTATGACATCTGGTATTTTAGTATATGTGTTATGTGTCATAGGCTTATATATTTAGATTTGCTGTTTTGTTGTGTAAAAAGTGATTGGAGGATGTAGGAAAAGTATGTCCCAATGTCTATCCCTCTGCTTTGTTATAAAAATCGTATAGTGAGAGTATTTTGTTTGTAATGTAATATACATCCACTGTACAACTCCTGTACAATGTTCCTCTGGGTTTTTTAGTCCAAAGGTATGCTCAGTAGGAGAAATTTTATGGATATTTGTTTACTTAAATGTCTGTATAGAGGAGTAAGTTAGTGTGAGCATTATTGGAGCTCTAAACACTCATTTAATGTCTGTTTTATTACTATTGACAGAAAGTCCACAAGTGATACTCATAGGTTTTAACTTAGTAACACATGTTCATGTGTTTGCTTTAATAAATTCCAAGAATTTCATTGATATTGTTGTGAATAACTAGTGAATATATTTGCTTGCTGTGTTCTGTTTTGGGTCCATAAGAGCCTTCATTTGTGAAAACCATCTGCCTGGGAAGGTTTCAGCAGCATGGGTTAAAAAAAAAGGGAAAATCTAAAGCAAAAATACAAAGTAAGTAAATGTGATGTTGCATGTTGTCTTCTATTTTGCCATAAATATGAATAATTAGTCAAATAAAATTTAAGTAATTGTGAGTCTTTTTCCCGCAAATGTAATAGGATCTTAAAGGTTGTATCAGCGATTGTGGGTGAAGTCACTTCTGTTTGTGTTTGAAGCGAGATCCCAAATAAACAAAGTTAGCTCGCCCCTCCCTCAACGAATTCCAGTTCGTCAGAATCAACTCGCTCACTAGCATGCCAATCTCACACACTAAATCCCTACAATCTGGTATTCGCTAGAGCTATCCAAGTTTAGTCGAGCTTCACTCATATTTTTTAAAGAATTATATTTTCACACACAGTTCACATACAAAAAAGTCAGCACTAGAAGCTACTCACCTGTCCAGAAGAAACAGTGCAACCTTGGCGTCCGATTTAAAATTTTTCAATTCTTTGAGTTCTCTCCACCGTTCAAAAGCCTTCCCGATTATTATTCGTTTCTTTGACGAAAAACGAGGGTATTCCCTCGCCCTAATCCTCCTTCTCTTCTTGGGGATTGCCTCTTCCATGTTAAATGTATCTGGTCCGTTGATAGCATAGGGTTGATAGACGCTGCCTTATTCTTCGAGCCGTGCACGAGCGCAGAAACAAACAACACCCGCCCCTGTCAGTGATTGGTTAGAACACTGTTTATTTTGATTTTGAGTGGTGGTTGTACCCATTTGTTTTTGTGTGCAGATCTCAGAGCCTAGGCTGCCTACAGAGACGCGGTTTTTTGACAGCCTGCTTATGGGGCGGGCAGCTAGCGGATCGTTAGGAAAGATTAGATGAATGTGATAATTTTAGTTTGGGCCTGAAATTGCTGATACAACCTTTAAGTGTCCACAGTCAGGGGTCAGCACAGAGGGAGGGGAACTGACAGCCGCATCCTGGAAGTGGTATGGGGTGATGGATGCTGCATTAGGCTCTAAGCCATCCATCACCATACCACTGTTAATACAGTCTGGTGACCAGGATGAGGCTGTTGGTTCCTCTCCCTCTGTTGCTGGCCCTTCTAACGTTGGAGGCACAAAAAGGAAGAGAGGGTCAGGAGAGAGCAAACTTCTATGCTATTTTAGAGAGCTGGAGGAAAGGGAGGCCAAGAGAGAGGAAGAGGCACAACTGCGAGAGGAAAGAAGAGAAAGAGAGGTTGAAGAGAGGGAGAGAAGAGAAGAGAGAGAAGAGAGAGAGAGGAAGAAGCCAGGAGGAGAGAAGAAGAATTTAGAGTGAGAATGGAGAGGAGGGATGAAGAAATGAGAAGAGAGGTAGCAGCTAGGGAAGAGAGGCTTCTTACTTTAATGGAGGTCCTGAGTAAATCATTAATTAATAAATAATTGTAATGAATTAATAAATGAATCAAAAAGTTAAATTAACACCATCTATGGTGTGATTTTTCATTCTGTTTGAGTGATTATGGTATTAATCCGTTCAGGCTTAAATTATATTCCAGGAACACAAATATGACCATTCTTTATTTCTACTGTAAATGTAAAATCCATTGATAATATATATATATATATACATACACTGTAAACATCTGAAATCAAGGGGTTGAGTAGTAGTAGGAAAAGCAGCCAGGACAGGAGGAGGAAATAATTCTTTGTGGAGGTTGGGTAATTTTCTATATTCTCCCAATTCCAAAGGATTTTATTTTTCTCCTTGGCTACAATTTTGAAGATGATTTTAGAGCTATAACCAGATGTTAAACTGTTTTACTATAATATAATGAAAACCCATGACACATTGTATGTTAATTGAAATATTTTTAATACTACCAATACAAAAGTGCTTATTACTACTATTATCATTAATTAATTATTTAATTGAGGATGTGGTTTAATAGAATATAACTTTTATAGAACTTTAATACAATACAATATAAACTTTATAACAAGGGAGAGTAAAGATGGATGACTCTAAACATAGTCATGTTCTATTAGTGCAGTAACTTGGATGTCAGGTGCGGAAACTGCTGCTGTCAGACGGTTCCTCATGAAATCACCGCACACCACTTCTGTTGGCATCAGCGTTGTCCTCGCTGTTGACATCATCATCATCATCATCATCACTCTGCTTTCATGATGTCACCGGTGGTAAAGCACATGTTGTGTAAAATTAAGCAGCATGTAACAACGATGGGGGTGAAGTCTGGCCTCACCTCAAGGGCTTTAAAAAAGATGGACCTCCAGCGGTTCTTCAGCATGCCAAAGGCCCTCTCGATCACGCACCTGGCCCTGGAATGATGCCTGTTGTAGCGGGCCTCAGTTGGAGAGGCAACAGGCTCACGGTTGGGGGTCATGATGGTGATGGGTGATGTCAGGCAGGGGTACCCTCCATCTCCCAGGATGCACCGGCCTTCAGGGGGGTATAACTGCCTGCTGTAAATTGAGCTGTTCTTGAGGGTCCTTGCATCATGGACAGATCCAGGAAAGCCGACACAGATGTCCAGGACCACAGATGTGGTCACATACAGCCTGAAGCTGCACTGAATGGAATAATTTCCTGTTAAAATAACAGGCTGCATTGACCGCTGGGGGCTTTATGCGGATGTGGCAGCCGTCAATAGCTCCAACTGCCATCCGAAAAACAAGAGAGCCTGCAAGCCTGGTAAACCCTGCACCAACCTCCTCCAGCTCTTCACCCTGAGGGAGGCGCACCATATTGAATAGGCTACCTGCAAACATAAGCACTCAACAATATATCCGATTGAAGCACGCACATTTAGAAAACTCGCATGCAAACCGGTTTCTTGATTCATGTGCAATAAACTTAACGTACAAACTCGATGTATAGGAGAACTAGTTGCAAAGTATTCGTAACATGTTTCTGATTGTTGAAGAATTCGTAGCAATTCAAAATAAGTTTAACAAATTCCCAGTGACTACAAATGCAAAAAAAAAAAAAAAACATGTACAGTAGCCTACCCTATGCAGTATTTCACTGACTCTGGTCTCCGTCTTCACCACATCAAACTTCAGAAAACGTTGTGTTGTGCTTCCGGTATAGGAATACACCCCACTATCACAATAAACAAGTGTTTATGAATGTTTAAAATGTCAAACTATAATATTTTATTTAATTTTTTTTTTTTTAAGGCCTACCTGACAGTTCTCAATGTCTTCTCCACATCACGATTCGAAATGGCCCCAGATTCACTCATTGGCTTGATTGAAGCATATCACGCAGCTCACAAATAGCTACTTAAAATTGTATGTTACATTTACATAATTTTAACCAAGTTGTAATGCTAGTTGATGTTACTTGTATTTTTTCATTTACTTTACACATACACTTGAAAATGTTAAGTAGAGCTTGAAATGTTATGAATATATAAAAATTTGAGTTGAATCTATTTATCTTTATAAGTTATGGATGTTGAGTCAACAAATCAATTTTTACAGTGTACATTCCATTTTAAACATAAGCAACATGTTTTGCTACCTTACAAGGAAGTTGTATAAGTCCCTCAGTTGTGCATAAGCTCAATCCTTATAGTGTAGCACCCCAAAGAAACACAGAGAAACACATACAGCTGGCATGAGGGGGTGAGAGGAAAGAGATGGGGAGAGAGGACAGAGAAATGGGGAACAGATAAATCTGGAATGAAGAACTCCTCGCTTGTAACCTTCCTCTTCTATGCCTGTTTCTCTTGTATGTCTGGCACATATAAAATAATAAATAATAAATATCTTAACGAAATAACTGGTGTAGCTTCTGTGATTTAACCATAACGGGAATCGACTTCATTTTCAAATCTACATAATGTCACAGTTATCTGGACCTATTCAACTTTGGTTTCACTTTCATGGACTTTCAGTTTGTTTTCGTTCATCACATGTGTTCCTTTGTTTGATTCTCCCGCCACTCATCAGTTGCCATGGACACTCATCAGATCATCACAACTGTTTGTCATCTCCTCATTATCACTGTGTATTTAAGGGGCTGTTTACACGACACCGTTTCCAACTAAAAATGTACAACCTTTTTTTGCGTTTTGGCCATTCGTTTACACAACAACAACGTTTTGGGTGCCTGAAAATGTAAACTTTTGAAAACTCAAGTTTTTGAAAATCCTCTCATTAATGACCCAGCAAACACATTTACGTTGTGGCAACGTCTGTGGCAAGTTGCATTTCTACTATGGCAACGTCGCTGTCTATGTGCTCGCAACATTGTAAGAACGTAGAATTGCGACAAGAAGATGCGGCAGGGTTGTAGCAACGTTGTTGCGCGACATTC
The DNA here is from genome assembly GCA_030770095.1 of Gila robusta. Lineage (NCBI taxonomy): Eukaryota > Metazoa > Chordata > Actinopteri > Cypriniformes > Leuciscidae > Gila > Gila robusta. The sequence continues at coordinate 684,676 of JAVALU010002343.1, read as the reverse complement.
AGCAACTGAGAGATGACGTTCTGACTTTTTCTTTATTATTATTCTAGATATAGATATCCACCATTTAGCATGTTATGTTTTGAGGTTAATTTTTTTAAATTAGTCAGATGTTAGATAATTATATACTTTTTAAATATTGTTTATCCTTATTAGTATTTAATGGGCCTAACAGTAAATTAATTATAATCACCTGCAAGTGTACACTTTGAAGAGAAAAATGACAGAAGGTTACGTTAATTCAACTTTATTAAAACTGCATATGGTAATCAAATTGCACTTCCAAAAGTCATTTGTGAAACAAAGAAAAAAATGAAATAAACAAATACACAAATTTCTTTTAAGTATAATAAATAAAACATAAAAAGCAAAGAACATTTAATGAACAAAACCGGGTTCTGTACATGGCAGACGGGAGCGTAGTCGAAAGCGGGGCGATATCCAGAGGAGCAAAGAAACGAATGACACTAAATAGCAGACAAATCTAAAGGACAAACTAAACAGGTGTACGAGTGGTTACAAACATTTTTTTTTCTCTGTGCGTTTCCAAAAAAGAAAAAAAAACATTAACTTGCAAGAAGTACTAAGCACTTAAGTCACTGTGTGTTCAAAGAGTGCTGAAATGTCAATAACTGTCAATAAATGTCAATAAAGTAATTTTGGCTTCATTATGGCTTATAAAAGTTACTGCATAAAGTTCAAATATTTGTCATAAATGACCAGATGTTCATAACGATAACGGTAAGGATTATAGGATGAATACTAAAAGAAATATAGCTAACGTTAGCATACACTAGAGATGCGCGGATGGCAAATTTGACTTTGATGGACTCTGTATGCCTCATGATTTTTTTTTAGAGGGGGGCTATCTGAGCCGCTCGGTTCAACCATGCCTCTACACAATCCTCATTGGACTTTAAAATTGTACATTGAGTTGGCCCTTCAACTGAGTGGCTCAACTCTTACTGTGGGTTTGGTGGACGAGGAGCCCCGCAACCCCACAGTGCCTGCCAAGCCTGAGTTTCTTCAGAGGTCCAGCCGAGCCGGCACTTCACGCCAGTCCAGCCGAGCCTACACTTCACGTAAGTCCAGCCGAGCCAGAGACTGTTCACGTCAGGTCTGCCGAGCCAGAGACTGTTCACGTCACGTCTGCCGAGCCAGAGATTCTTCACGTCACGTCTGCCGAGCCAGAGACTGTTCACGTCACGTCTGCCGAGCCAGAGACTGTTCATGTCACGTCTGCCGAGCCAGAGACTGTTCACGTCACGTCCGCCGAGCCAGTACCTCCTGACAAGATGGCCGCCGCCGAACCGGTGTCTTCGGACAAGATGGCCTCCGCCGAGCCACTGTCTCGGGACAAGATGGCCGCCGTCGAGCCAGCGTCTCCGGACAAGATGGCCGCCGCCAAGCCAGTGTCTCCGGACAAGATGGCCGTCACCAAGCCAGTGTCCCTGGACAAGATGGCCACCGCCAAACCAGTGTCTTCGGACAAGATGGCCGTCGCCGAGCCAGTGTCTCCGGACAAGATAGCCGCCGCCGTACCAGTGTCTTCGGACAAGATGGCCGCTGCCGAGCCAGTGTCTCCGGACAAGATGGCCGCCACCGAGTCAGCATCCACAAGCATCCATAGCATCCAGAGTCACAAGATGGCCATCCGGGTGTCTGTTCCTGAGCCGGTGTCTGTTCCTTAGCCGGTGTCTGTTCCTGAACCGGTGTCTGTTCCCTTTGTTCCTGAGCCGGTGTCTGTTCCTGAGCCGGTGTCTGTTCTGTTTGTTCCTGAGCCGGGGTCTGTTCGCTTCATAAGAAACTTCAGAGTAAGTGCAAATACACTATTTCACACAGAGTACTATTGCTGACCTTGCATAATATCTCTTATTGCAGGCAAAAGATTACTTGATAACTGGCTTTTCTTTACAAAGAACAACTGAAATAAAACTCAAGGAATTAAGCATATTTGTCTTGTCTTTTATTAAACATTTCATGCAACTTTTTTATTTTTTTATTTTTCCTGATGTTGGCAATGTTGTGTAATATGGCACATGCAACAATGTCACAGGCCCTGTCAGGTGCAACCCTCAGGCTTTTCAGACACTAAAATCTTCCCTTTAGTTGGCCAAAGTTCATTTCATTGTGTGCCCTTGTCCTAGCTAGAGCTGCATTGTAACTGGTTTGGGGTTTGGGTCAGGGAATGGGGTTATAAAACACCTGTCTTCAAGCAGGATCCTGTTGTAATCATCTGTATAATGGAAAAATGCAGTTCTGTTAGGATCAGCATAAGTGTATGTAATACTGTGAGCTAGTGATGTATGTCTCGAGACCGGTCTTGGTCCCGAGACCTGTCTCGAGACCACTTTTACGTAGTCTCGGTCTTGTCACGGCCTTGACGGTCTTTGGTCTTGGTCTTGTCTTGGTCTCGGACCTCTCAGTCTTGTCTAGGTCTCGCTGTCTCAGACCGACATAGTGGTCGGGGGATTTAGCTATACAATACTACAATATCCACGATGACACAACGTTCGATAATGCAACAGTATTTGAATTTTCGTGTGACTCGTTTCGCCTATTTGAACAATGTATATCTTAATGGTCCAGTGGTAGAATTTTCGCCAACCGTGTCAGAGGTTCTGGGTTCTAATTCGCACTCATATAGTTTTTTTTTTTTCTCGTATAGTTTTTTTTCTCATCAAAACCGATTATGTTCATCAGTGGTTGTATTTCAAGCAGGGACACTGTGGCGAGGGACGGCCGAGGGACGTGAGAGAACGGCGCGAGGCCGGTGGTGCGATTGCTAATGAGCAACACCTGTGAAGCACACCGGTCTCGCATCTCTCACGGAGGAGCGGAAGCATAAAGGGGGAGCGACGACGTTGATGATCGAGAGAGGAACAGGCCTGTATTTTAGTTGTGTTTGGTTTTTGTATTTGTATTTTATTTTAGCCAGCAGTCGTCCGCGAGGGGCTGTTGGCAGTTATGTTTATTTTCGGTAGCCAGCAGTCGTCCGCGAGGGGCTGCTGGCGGTATTTTGGTTTGTTTGTTTTATTTTAAATAAAGTATGTTTAATTGTTCGCCGGTTCCCGCCTCCTTCTTCCCTGAACATTGTTACAGACACGTTTGTGTGCATTGTTTTGTGATTTCACCAGAACGAATAGTGAGTACACTAGCAGTGTTGTGCCGATAGTTCATGAACTCGTTCATATTTTGGTGCGAACGTGAACTGAACGTACTGTATTACTGCCTGGTGAACATTACTGTGAACTCATTCATTCTGGTGTCTGTGAACGGCGCGCGGCGCGCTCTCAGTTTAACTTCGTTCAATAGGGTGCCAGATTTCTATAGAGCCTTCCAAGCGAAAACCTGGCTAAAATACACTGTAAACAGGCCTTAATATGTAGCGGAAAAAACATCCAATCTGGCAACACCAGCCACCAGCGCCGCACTGCCGCATGCGTGATCGAAACAAAATGCAGCAAGGAAGCGTCCTATGATAATTTAAACTAGTTTTATGACAAGGTCGGTGAGGATGGGAAAAATCTTACATTTCTGTTCAAACTTTGCCCGCCGATAAAATAATTGCTGTCTGTAGTTCTATATGGGCTGTGGCAATCATTTTGAAAAATAATAGCTCGCAGCAACATATGGAAAAAAAGAACTATGAATGAACTAGTTCAAAATTTTAAAGTATGAACTGAACTGAAGTAGTTTGTGAACTGAACTTTAAACTAGTTCATGTAGAAAGTGAACTTTCCCAACACTGTACACTAGTCTGTTTTTTTTCCCCCTCCGGTCTCGACTTGGTCTCGGTCTTGGCAGGGCCGTTTGAAGGAATTTGGGGGCCCCAAGCAAAATGGACATGGAGGCCCCCCCAACCCCCCATGTTAAATGACAATTAACTAAAGATTAAATAACTAACCATTTACCGTCTATTAATGATGGTTATTATAAAGTGTTACCGAAAACTTAAAGATATGTTAGCATTTCCATATTTTGATATTAAAAGGGAAGGGATGCAGCTGCTTTCACTACCAATGCTTAAAAACATCCCAAGCTAATGTTTGATGCACGGAATTTATTGTGTGGTTTTCCTAACCCCCATTGGTAAATAGATTATCACGGTGGAATAGTTAGTAACATTATAGCATGCTATGCCAGTTTCATCAAAACCTATTACAAAGCTATAGCAATGTCATGTCATTAAATACGATAAACAGTGATTCTGAAACAGATCTGCGTCTTCCTTATCCCGTTAAAAAACATATTACAGTATGTAACCATATTCCGTCCGTTCGAAAAAAAAAGTTGCACTAACTGTTCGTTACAAGCAGCATTTGCCGTCAGGCAGGTAGCTAACATAAACATATTTTTGCTAGGCTACCTGCTGCAAAATTACACCATTTGTACAAGACAAGTAGAGCTATTTTATCCAGTGTAATTTATCATTTACCACTATCTTGTTTTTTCTTATCCTCCTCTTCCTTTCTCTTCTTTCTTTTCTGGCTTCCTGAAGCACAATTCCGCTTCAGGATAACTGTCGAGGAGGTTTGTATTTTGCCGGCAACAGAGATCACGTGGTTGGCTGGCTGCTGTCAGCGACAACTGAGAGGGGCCCCCTTGAGGGGGATCCCGATAACAGTGGCATTGCACTTTACTGCATTGACTATCAAAGGGGCGCTAACACAGTTTGTCGTTGCATTTTATTCTTAAACGGTCGTTGTCTTGGGGCCCCAGGCCAGCTCGGGGCCCCAAGCAATTGCTTGGTTTGCCTGCCTTGTTGCGACGGGCCTGGGTCTTGGTCTCAAGGTTATTTTAGTAAACGAAAACTGAAACTAAGACTAAAACTATTGGTCAAAAAACATTTTCGTAAACTGAAATAAAATTAAAAATTCATAATAAATGAAAGACTAAAACTAAACGAAACTAACAACAGTTACTGAAAAACGAACTGAAATAAAATAATTATTAGCAAAAATTAATAATTTTTTTTGTAATTAATAAGCTCTTTACTTTGGCGGAAAATCTGACCTGTGGCTGTTTAAGGAAATGCCTGATATGGCGCTTCATACGTGTGAAGTTTCTGAGGTGATTAACCGCTGTTCTGCTGTGAGGCGCTCAATGAAGGACCATAACGTAGAATACATGGCTAGTGCTCAGCGGGCCGCGGCTGTTCATAAAGAATGCATCTGTTGCAGTGGAATGGGAAATAACACAAGGTAATGAGACGCAAGTTGGACTTCTTTTAACTTGAGCGCAGCATTTTTAGAATGCCGTTTCATTCGACGCGGGTGCAACAGGAAAACAAGTTCGTCAAGCACAAAAAAACTTCAATGTTCTAGGCTACTACTGTATGTTTGAGATGTCATGTTTTCATGAATGCTGACAGGGTGAAATGTGCATTTAATATTATTATCCACGTGGAGACATTTCCCCGCAATGTATGGAATACCAGGACACAACACACACACACGTCTGGTTCGCTATCTTTGTGGGGACTCTCCATAGGCATAATGGTTTTTATACTGTACAAACTGTATATTCTATCCCCTTATACTAATCCTACCCCTAAACCTACCCATCACAGAAAACTTTATGCATTTTTACAATTCAAAGTTTAGAACCATTAATTAAACCATTTCCCTCGTGGGGACTGCTGGCTGGTCCACACAATGTAGGTGATCTCAGGTTTTACTATCCTTGAAGGGACATTTGGTCCCCGCAATGTAATATAAACAAGGACAAGCACCCGCATACAAAAACAGACAGACAGAAACTCTGATCCACTATCTTTGTGAGGACTCTCAATTGACGTAATGGTTTCTATACTGTACAAACTGTATTCTGTCTCCTTACAGTACACTAACCTGACCCCTAAACCTACCCATCACACATTTCTACATTTTTACATTTAAAAAAAAAATAAAAAATTGTATGATTTATAAGCTTGTGTACCTCAATTTAGGTCCTCACAGTGACACGAGTCCCCTTGAGTCTGTGTGCATTCAGGTTTAAGTCTCCACATAGAAAAACATGTACACTCTCACACACTGCATAGATACATTATTTAATCACACTGGCTTCACAGCAGGTTGTGTTGGCTGTAGTCAGATGAATTGAGCTTTTTTTTTTTTCTTTTTTTTTTATGTACCAGTGGTCACTCTGCTACATTTACAGCTGAAAAAATTAAACTAGGCATGTTTAACAAGATTTCATCTTTAATATGAATTAGTTTGTCTGAATTTTTCATAGTTTTTTCTTGTATACGTTTAAGTTCCATTTATTTGGTGTTTTGTTCAAATCTCAAACCATTATTTTATTTTTACTATTAAGATGTCTGCACAAGAGTTAACTGTAATCTGGGCAAACATTAAACTTTGCTGAAATTAATCGTCTCGCTTTGGTCTACACTGGAAGTGTTCTGTTTGCTCTGCTAAACTATAATTACTAAAACTAAAACTGAAACTATATAAAATAAAAACTAAATAGAAATGTGTTTGCAAAATAAAAACTAAATTAAAACTAAGAAAACCATTAATGAAACTTAACTAAAACTAAACTGAAATTTAAAGCAAAATTGAAAACAATATTAAAATAAAAACTAATTTAAAAAGCAAAACTATAATAACCTTGCTTGGTCTCGACTTGGTCTGTCTTGGTCTTGGTCTTGTCTTGGTCTTGATACCCTCTGGTCTTGGTAGTGTCTTGGTCTCGGTTTAGGCGGTCTTGACTACAAGTCTACTGTGAGCTTGATATTTATCATTTTACTTACCACGTTCAAATAATGTGTATAAATGTGAATCTCTGAAAATTCTTGAGTCATGCACAGATCCTGGCCATTTTGCTTTCACATTTGTGATATGGAACATAGTCACACACTATCTAAGAGATTTTAGTCTGTCAACTGCCTTTTTTTAAATTTGATATAATATTAAGAATCGCAATAGTAACTTGGCTCCACATTTACATTGTGATACCCCTTTCTGTTCACAAAATCCCCTTCATTGAGGCCTTGATGGGAACATGTGTGCAGTCTATGGCACCAATCACATTAGGGAAGCCTGAGGGAAATTTACTGTAAGTCATATTAATCCGCATGGTCATGATTGCATGATCTTCATTAAAAAATATAATGTACTGCTATACAACCTTGGGTCTTAAGTGGCTTGGAAATACCACAAAACCCCCTAAAAACTGCTTGAGCGCCATGGTAAACTTTGCGAATGTCACAACAGACAGTATCTATTTAATAGGTACTAGTATCTAATGACTCAGTACTAGTATTTATTGAATAGGATAAACACTAGTATCTAGTAATAGGTACTAGTATCTAAAGAATAAGTACTAGTACCTAATGAATAACTATACTAGTATCTAATATATATGTACTAGTCACAATTGGAATACATACTAGTCAGAACTGAATAGTTGATATCTGAATGACAGTTCCCCATAAAAGTCAATGGCAAAAAAATCAATTTGTTTCTTGTAACAATAGAATAGTTACTAATCACTATTGAAATAAGTACTAGTATCTAATGAATAAGTACTAGTACCAATTTAATAGGCACTAGAATCTAATGAAAAGGTACTAGTAACTAATGAATAAGCACTAGTATCTAATAAATAAGGACTAGTACCTAAAGAATAAGCACTAGTATCTAAAGAAAAGGCACTAGTACCTAAAGAATAAGCACTAGTAGCTAATGAATAAGTACTAGTACTTAATAGAATAGATACTAGTATCTAAAAAATAAGTACTAGTAGCATGAAAATAGAGACAAGTAGGTTTAAATGATTAAATGTTAAAACGGCTTGCCGTACATCCAGAGCCATATAGAGATATGGGTACATCAAGAGGCTCAAACAGTGCTAACAGCACTTGAATCTGTCCTAACACAACAGTGTTATAGGGACATCTTGTGGACAACACAATACACTGCCTTACACTGATAAATACTGCATATAAAATAGTGAATAATAGTTCATATTATATGAAATAAGATGGCATTTTATTAAGCATAATTATTTTAAAGTTAGTTTTAATCTTTTAAACATGTGTTGAAGTGTACTTAACACTATGAGGCTGTCTTGTTTGTCTCTAGCTAAAGTCCACAGATCCTTAAATTTTTCTGAGCAGTGCAGGGCCGCTAAATTGTAAAATGAAGATTGTGAACATCATGATATGGGGCCCCAAGACCCCCTTCATCGCTGTGTTGTTGTGTATTTGCACTGGCAATTTGTTTCTGGAAGCATCAAGCAATTAAAAGGCCGGATAGTCACCTCTAAAGCTTTTATTATTGAATGATCAAAGACCCAGACGAGCTGTCTCCCTTATGTTGCCATCTTGGCTGTGGAGGTGTGTATTTGGTAGAATCATATGCCGGGATATAACACCTCTAGTTTTATTATTGACTGATCAAAGCATCAGACATTTTGTCTACTATCACGGGAATCTAGTGCCATGCGGCCTGGCTGGGAGACCCCAAAATGTGATCATTTTGACGCCTCTACACCGGTCAATAGCTAAATCTTCATTCATCTCTTCCTACCTGTGGAGCAACACTCACCCAACCTGGCTGACTGTTTGAATGTGTGAAAGAAACAGACACCCCCCAAAAAATGACACCTCAATCTTGACACCTTCTGAAGATCACAGTCTTACAGGCAAAGTTTAAAGAATTTTATTTAAAACAATATTGATCTTATTCTATCATTTATTAGTTTATTTTTTCATTAGTAAAATAGTTATGAGTAAATGGCTCTGCAGTTTTATTTATTTTCAGATGTTCTACACTGAAATATAATAACGCTGTATACGTTTCACTATTGGATTAAATTTTCCTAAAATTAATCTAAATTACATGACAGAGAGCATAATAGCCATAAATTGATCAACAAGCAGAGATAAAACATTAAATCTTTACATTTTTGATGGTCTACATTTTTGCCATTTACTAGCAAGTAAAAGTTAAGTTTTGTTTTTCTCCATAAATTTGAAAAATTATCGGGCTGTTGTGCAGTAAAACCAATGTGAATATATATTCTACATATTCTAACTAAATCAATATAAGGTGATATATGAAACACAATATTTCAAACGGTTGATTAAAATATAATATAAAATATATTTCAAATGAAATTATTATAAATAAAATATATAATATAAAAATAAACATCTTACAAAAATTTTCTGAACAAATTATTATAGTTTTAGCTAAATTAATATATAAAAAGCACCTTACATTTTTAAGAGAGCAGGAACACATCTCCTTACACAGAAATTACCAAACCATGTATGAAATGATTTACAAAAATGCAATAAGTAGAAACATAAATTCTCTTGAGTGTTTCTTAGAGAGACAGAGGTGTGTGTTTTTAGCCAAAATGGTGTGACAGTCGCAGTGGGCTTAGGGTAGAGACCAGCATGTTTATGTGGCTTCCATACACCTAAACACGACCCTCACAGAAAACTTTCTGCGTTTTTACATTTTCCAAAATATATACGCATATAGCGTCCTCAGGTTCGCTCAGTTATGGTCTGAGCTCTCAGGTGTATCTTAATTACCTTGAGTCACATGATCAGTTGTTCTTAATGCCATAATATTTTAAATGCCAATATCCAACACATTCCCATAAATACCCAGTTAAGAAAATTTAATACATGATTCACATCCTCAAATATTTCAACACATTATATACATAATTATTATCATCAAATATATACATAATTATCATCATCAAAAGCCCAACATGAGCAAAACGTTTTGTAGAAAAAAAAAAAAGAAAAAAAAAATTATATATATATACTTTACAGATATACATCATCAATATGTCCACAATGTTACAGATACATGCACTGCAGTGAGGCTAATAGTCAATAACCCATATTTATAGAAAACAGCTAAAATCCATGTGATTCGTTCATACCATAGGGTTCAACAGTAGACAGTTCATTTATCCAAAAAGCTCCTCTTCTCAAGAGCTGTTTAATTATGTTACCACCTCTAGGGTTTGGCATAAATTACATGGATTACCATTACACGAGAGTAGATGTTAAAACTTCATGCTGATTTGTACTCGGCTTTCGCCAAGATAAGCACCAACTAAGACGCAGCTTTACAGTAACCTATGCTTCTCCATCCATTTACGCTTCTTTCCATATGGTGGTGTGAATCTCCTTCTGTCTGGTGTTAATAGCTGCAGTGTATTTTGCGCATCAGCACACACAACGGCTGCAACCACAGTGCGGTCCCCTCATGACAACCGTCTGGATTGAGCCGAGTAGGGGACATCTCTAGGGTCTTCAAGTGGGCACCTTCTGTCCTCAGTGTTTCGTCGACTAGCCCACGACACCTCAAGAGGGCTCGACAGTGACTCTGGCGTCCCAGAGTCACCCCCTCCGTCCCCAACTCAACTCAGCCCAGCTTACTGACCTTTACCTCCCTCCTGCTGCTGAGGTTGCTCCTTCCTCATAGTTCACATGTGACCTAACCACAATCTCTCACAATCTCTCGGCAACCCGACCATACGCGCCAACCCGTTTGACTAAGGCTGTCGAGCCCCACTGCCGTCATTAAAGCAGGTCAGAGGCAACGGTTCCGTATGGCATACTACCGCAAAACACAATATCTGTCCAAACACCAATCCTCATTCACGCAAAATACACAGGAACATAATATTACAATGCAAACTATACAAATAAACCAACAGACTCTTCAAGTTTTCAAGAATTCTTCGAAACCGTAGCGTGGCGGCCTGTACACAGCCAGCCAGAATCTTTCCGTCTCAACCACAGCCAGTTGCTCCTTTCTGCTGCTTCAGATAAGTTCTTTACTGTGCGACGCAATTCTTGGCCACTGAATCTGATGTCTCTGAGGAACCGGGTTGTAGAGTGTGCCACAAATCCTCGACAACCCACTTCCACTGGATAAACCCGGACTCTCCATCCTCGCTGTTCTGCTTCAGTGGCCAGCTGAGCATACTGCAGTTTCTTCCTCTCATATGCCTCATCTACAGCATCCTCCCATGGCACTGTTAACTCTATCAGTTGAACAATGCGTGCTGATCCAGACCACAAAACAATATCTGGTCGGAGGTTAGTGGTGGCAATCTCAGGTGGAAAAATAAGCCGTTGATCAAGATCAGCCAGCATTTTCCAGTCCCTAGCAGCTTCCAGTTGTCCTGGACGAGAATTGGTTTTAACGCCTTTTCTTGGTCTTTGCTCGCCTGGGCGGAGGAATATTGTCTTCTGTGTATAATGTTTTGGTAGAACAGGTGGCAACTTATTGGTCATGTTACGCTTATCTTCAAATGCTGAAGCCAAACATCGCAGTACTTGGTCATGGCGCCAAGTAAACCGACCCTGGCTAAGAGCCACCTTACATCCTGTCAAAATGTGCCTTAATGTGGCAGGTGATGAACACAAAGGACAAGAGGGATCCTCTCCTACCCAGAGGTTTAGGTTCTGTGGTGATGGGAGAACATCATATGTTGACCTGATAAGGAAACTGATCCTACTCTCTTCCATTGACCAAAGGTCTTGCCAGCCCATCTTGCGTTGTTCCACACTCTCCCATCTCATCCACTCTCCCTGCTTGGCCTGGGAAATGGCCTTTATACACCTCATCCTCTCCTCCTGCTTTCACACCTCGTTGACTACCAGCTCCCTCCTTTGAGCTGGAGCTGCCTTGTGCCATTTAGGAGGAGCTAAACTGAGCCCAAAACCCCCTCTTCCATGCTGTACCTGTCCCACGATATCCCCAATTTGAAGGGCAGCCTTTGCCTCTTCCACAGATTTCTTTGCTGACCACTTTCTACCAGTTTTTAACACAGGTCCTGCCTCCCTTACACATTTGTCACGTGACTCTACTAAGGTCATTTCCAGTCTGACCTTGGCGCACTTAAACTCCTCGGTTAAGACGAGACACTACAGGTGAATAGGGTAATTTTTTTAACTAGCAGATATCACCATGAAACTTTGCCAGTTGATTACCTACATAAAGGTGAGAAAGAAATGTATTACAAGTTTTCTGTAATTTAATATTTAAATATGCAAATGAGGCATTTTCTAATTAAATATGCACTAATTTGCATATATTTAAAATATTGGATAAAGCCAGGTTCAAAATAATTTTTTCATTGTGTTCACATATTAGATGGGAAAAAAATTACAGAGGGATTTATGGATATCTACTTTTGTCCTGTAAATCAGAATATACTGCCAATAGCCTTAAAAAAATGATTTTCGCCATGTTTTTTGGAATAAAATGTTATATAAATCAGGCTAGAAATAATATATTTACAAATCCCTCTGTAAATGTCTTCATAATATAACTAGGTACAAGACTGGAAAGTTTGGTGTATATAGGTGCTACTGAAGTGGAGATTTCGGACTTGGAGTATGAGAGAAAAGTCATTTTGAGAAAACGGGCTTTAAAGATTTAGCATCAGCCAATGAGATTGCGCATTTAGAGTAAAATCCCCCCTTTTACTTTCACGATTGGTTGCTGATAAAATGGAAATGACCATATTTGGATCCGGCAGTATTGTACAGGAGAGAGAGAGCTTTCTAACGGTGTGTGTGATGACAGGGTGCAGATCGCGATCGCGGAGCAGAGGGATGATTTATAACAACAACTTTTGATGAATTTATGAGAAATCTACAGACGCAAACAGACAAAGTGTAGTAAAATAAAGACCTAAATGTGTATTTCGGACTTTTTTTCACAACAAGTCTTGATTATCGACAGTTCTGGTTGCGGTGCTTCCGTGTCTCCATATCGCACTCCCACGTCTGTCTGGGTGGGTGACTTTATAAGGTGTTTTACTCATGGGACACATTTTGCTCAGGTCAGAAATACCTGAACCACACACACACACACACACACACACACACACACACACACACACACACACACAGACACACACACAGGTTCTATAAAAATAAACTTATCTATATTTTAAATTAAATGATTATAAATAAAATATATAATTCAATGAATATTAACAAATGGTACAAAACATTTATTTAAACAGTTTTAGTTAGTAAATAAGTTGTTAAATAAGTTATTAAATAAGTTGGCTAAAATGAATAAATAAATATAAATATGAAAACACCTTACATTTTCAGAGCGCTGAAGAAGTAGTTGTTTATGCAATGATAAAAAACAATCCAAAAAGCAAATAGTCATAAACAAAGCAGCCCCAGATCCTTCAGGGATAAACTACAGTGTGAAATGAAGCTTCAGACCCTCATAGAGACGGAGTTACAGACAGATAATCCTCACAATGTCACAGCAGAAGGACTCAAGAGGACTCAGCAGAAAAATGGGCATCTTCCTTTTCTCCTCTCCCTGCCCCTCCGCTCAGCAGATGAATCAACGCAGAAAACTCCTTTCTCTTCGACAAGGGAGAGCCAGTGTGAAGGAGTTTGCTCACCAGTTCGTGTTTGTAGCGGAGGGGCTCAAGGACATTTTCAACAACAGCCTTAATGTGCCTGTCCGTGTCTGGGAGAAGGTAATGCTGAGGATACTGTCATTCTGTTCCTGGGGTATGTGTACAACCGTGGAGAGGAGGGTGGCCTTCCGCCTCTTGGCCCACCTCCCATTCACCTCACAAACTGCCATGTCCCCAGTCCTCTGATGACCCCTTCGGGGAGAGGGAGGAGGAAGAACAGGTCCGCCTCATCTGCCTCCTACCCAGTGGTGGCTGAAGAGGCTAAAGCTCCCCCAGTGGGGGTAAGCTCCTTCCCACAGTCTTGCCCTCGCAAGCGCAGGAAAAGGAGGGCTCCTGTCGCTTCCCTAAGTCCGGTGGTCCGGGAGGACCCGACTTCGGGGGTCTCAAGTCCGGTGGTTCAGCAGGACCCGACTTCGGGGGTCTCAAGTCCGGTGGTCCGGGAAGACCTGACTTCGGGGGTCTCTAGTTCGGTGGTCCGGGAGGACCCGACTTCGGGGGTCCCTAGTCCGGTGGTTCAGCAGGACCCGACTTCGGGGGTCTCTAGTTCGGTGGTCCGGGAGGACCCGACTTCGGGGGTCTCAAGTCCGGTGGTTCGGCAGGACCTGACTTCGGGGGTCTCAAGTCCGGTGGTCCGGGAGGACCCGACTTCGGGGGTCTCTAGTCCGGTGGTACAGGAAGACCCGACTTCGGGGGTCTCAAGTCCGGTGGTCCGGGAGGACCCGACTTTGGTTGTCCCAGAGCTGTCCACTCTCCCTGTCGCGCCCCTAGTGGTGGCCAAAGAGGCTGCAGCACCACCACGCTTTTGCAAACGGATGAGGAGAAGGAAGGCTTCCTCCGTCCCACAAGGCCATGCCCAAGCTCCTTGCCCTGCCGGCTCAGACCATGCTGTCTGTCATGCCGGCTTCGCTTGTGGCCTCCCATCCAGAGCCTCTTCACGTCAGGCCTCCCGAGCTTGAGCTTCTTCACGTCAGGCCTCTCGAGCCAGAGACTGTTCACGCCAGATCAGCCGTGCCTGTGTCTTCGGACAAGATGGCCGCCTCTGTCCCTGAAGCGTCGGCTCCGCCCTGGATGCCTGCTCCGCCCTGGACTCATGCTCCACCCTGGACGCCTGCCCGGCCTGCTCAGCCCTGCTCTGCCCTGGACGCCTGTCAAACCTGCTCCGCCCTGGCCGCCTGCTCAGCCGGCACCACCCTGGCCCTCAGCCAGGACTCCAGACTTGCCGGAGTCTCCCTGGTCCGTCCCTCCGGTTCCGCCCTGGCCCTCAGCCAGGAATTCAACCCTCCCGTCCCTCCCTGGTCCCTTCTAGAGACTTTCTGGGCTGTCATGCTGGCTCTGTCTTGCCTCCCGTCCCCATATATATATGAAGTGCATTGCATGCTCACATAACATGTCTTACATGAGTTTACAACAATTAAATTGGATAAACAGATGTATTTCAATCAGCAAGGCAGAGGTAGCTGGCTAGCTTGTTTGGCTAATGTAATGTTAACCTAAACCTTACCTTCAACATAGGTGATTTAGACCTCTATTCAGTTGCTGTGCCCTTTCAGCTCATTAGTTTCGACATCCTTCCTTGGCCCACATCTAAGTTTGTAAATCACAGTAGCAGCAGGTCTAACACAGGGCTTGTGTTTTTGCGGTCTTTGTCTTTGTGCTCTACTTATATACTACCACCCATGACGCTTACTAATTGAACCAAAAGTTTTAAAAAATCCTGGTCACTCACTGAGATAGATTTTTAATACACATAAGTAAATATTTTATTACAGATGTTCATCACACTTTTTAAAACGGCAAAGAACATACTATAATAACTTTTCATTTATGCAAATAAAATGAATGTGGTAGTTTTAATGCAGTAATTTTTTAATGTTACATATTTTCAGTTCCTTAAACCAAAGAACAGCAGAGCAACAAAAAGCTTTATTCAGATTGTGTATCATATTGAGTTTGTTTGATGGTCTTTGCTGTAGAATCTGAAGTTCAGCTGGACTCACTGAAACAGGAAGTAGAAGAGCAAAGGAGACACCAGCAAGAGGAAGCTTCCCTTATACACGCCATCTAATCAAGACAGGAAGGACATTAGTATAACACTCCACTGCATCTACTTATAATAATAATGGTAACACTTTACAATAAGGTTCATTAGTTAATGCATTAACTAACATTAACTAACCATGAGCAATACATTTGTTACTGTATTTGTTAATCTTTGTTAACGTTAGTTAATAGAAATAGAGCTATTCATTGTTTGTTCATGTTAGTTCACAGAGCATGAACTAATGTTAACAAGATTTTAATAAAGTATTAGTAAATGTTGAAATTAACATGAACAAAGATTAATAAATGCTGTATAAGTGTAGTTCATTATTAGTTCATGTTAACTAATGTAGTTAACTAATGTTAACTAACGAACCTTATTGTAAAGTGTTACCATAATAATAATATTGATAATAATAGTTATCAAAAATGCATGTTCATTGTTGATCAATTTCGCACATTTTTTTAAAAACAATAAAAAATTCTGAAAGTACTGGACTAATTCATAAGTTTCTCCTTATAGCTACATTTATAGCTTTACACTATTTTTGACTACTTTTGATATTGTGCTGCTTATTAACAATCACTTGTTCATTTTGAACATTTGAACCATTGTATATGGGTGGGACCCATGGGACCCAATTAAGATCCACACACTTTTTAAGACCAATGATATTGGACCCACTCACATTTACCGTCTCTAATTCAGTGCATATGTCTGTTCACTTTTCAGAGCGCCGTCAGTCAAATCCATTCCACTTGAGGAATGCCCTAATAAATTAAATTCTGCGTTTTAGCTACAGCGTTGATTTCCATGCTGCTGCTCAAACACTTTACAATAAGGTCTCATTTGATAACATTAGTTAAAGCATTAACTAACATGAACTAACAGTGATCAATACATTTGTTACTGTATTTATTAATGCTGGGCTTCTCCTATAATTTTCAGTTTTTATTTAATTTTTAATGTTAATTGTCTTTTAATTTTCCTCATAAAAGGTCTGATGGAAGTCACAAAAAACAGAAAGTGACACCACGATGTCTATGGCAAGTGGAAGACTATTCAGAACACGTCCCACTCTCGTGAAAAGAAGGGTGATATACTGTATGCATGTGTCAGCATGGAAAGAACTACATGAAGACACCCACAACAGATGATTTGGTATGTATCTACACATTTTGTTCACCATACTGGTAATAAGTTTGGAGATGAGTATTCTTTACATAAAGTGGTAAAAAAAAAATATTCCACAAACAAAGCACTCAAGTTGCTTCATTAAATTGAGGTTAAACCAGAGTCACATGTTTTACTTTAATGATGTCTTTACTACCTTTCTGGACCTTGAACATGCTAGTTGGGTAGACTTTCAGTGGAGGGACAGAAAGCTCTCAGAATTCATTAAAATATATTTTGTATGAACGAAAGTCTTACGGGTTTGGAACAACATGAGTAAATAATGACAGAATGTTCATTTGTTAGTGAACTAACCAAACATGTTTAAAGGTACTCTATGTAACTTTTGCCGCTCTAGTGGTTAATAAACAAAACTGTATTAGCCTTGCGAAAGCTACTTCTTTGTTTTTATGTCTAGGATGAGTCACGGTACTGCTGGGCTAATCCGCAGTGGTTGGCGTCCTATTCGGTCTAAAATAGTTGGAATATAAACACTTATTACATGAATATCGTAGTGATATTTATTATTTTTGCCATTATTTTGTGGTTTGATCATTTATCTTCTTTGAATATCTGGATGCGCATCTTCTGTTTTATTTAACAGAAAATACCTCACAGAGGAGTTCAAGGTCACGAAAGGCTGTATCTTGGAGGCTACCAGGTGGACCATCGGCCGGATAAAAACTAATGTATGATGTATAAATTATATGGATTTTCTCTGAATTAAGTGTCATTTTAAGACTAAATGTTCTGCTTAAAATTGTGTCTAGGCAATTCATAACATCAAGTAGTAAATAATGTATATGAATCTTAGTTGATTATAGGCTATTTAGAGCTGGTTTGGTTGCTGAGAGACGGAGACGCGCAGAGACGGCAATTAACGCGCTGTTTGATTTGTGATCGTGCTTATTCCATTCATTCGAGTATCATATTGTGCAAGGATTAAATCATTTAAATATACATACAATAATATACAATATCATATTGTAGAACATGTATGTAGTATTTGAGTTGATATTACTCTTGCCATGCTCTGATTTCTGAGAGATGCACGCATAGACGGATTTGCACTCGTTTCATTTTTACTCTCACTCATTCACTTCACTCATTATTGCATAGCGATTTTAGATAAGGTATTTGGCCTCGGGAACACCGCTAATCTACTCCAGTAAAAAAAATTCCGATGCCCATTATATTGAATTATTGTTGGTATAATTTCCTCATTTTAAGTTACTGTGGATGAAACTGATAGCATGATCAAACAAAGGCCAATACCTGCGGCATTGCAAAGATCAGTGTCACAGCAGCTCGTAGTCGATGTCACTCCAGCTATCTGTACAGTCCCTGGTACACAGTCAGCTGCGCACCCTTTAATTGTGGAGGAACCTGTAAAAAAGACATACATGTACATATAATAAGATAATAAAACAATTCCAAGATTAGCAGTTAACAAGTGGAAACTTTCTCTCTAGCGGTATCACTTATACAGCAGATTCCCACATTATACTGGACTTACCGATGATGGGTGTTTCAACCTTAATGCTTGAACATTTAGTAAATCCAGCTGGACATGTCACATTTGTATCACAGGAACCCAACACAGATGTGCAGGAGTAACACTTGAGAGAATAACCTTACAGACAGAGAGAGACTGAGTTAGCACTCTACAGTATAATTAGCAAATAATACATTTCAATACTTGCTGTTTTCTGTACCTCCAGTGAGAGAAATGAAAAGAAGAACGACGGAGACCTGCAGATTCATCTTGTGTCAGGAGCTGAATGACTACAGAAATAATGCTTCAGTTTCTTTTATGTCTGTTCAGAAAGGGGTGGGATTAGGACTCTTTGTGTCGTCCCTAATGAACTATGACAGTTACTAAGGGAATCGGAAACTTAAACAGGTTGGGTCTTCTGTGGAAAAGCGCTTTGTCTCCCTCCCAGTACTTATTCAGAAGCATTTAGATCATTACGCAATCATTTCCTATTCTATAGTAATCCATTCTGCTCATTGTTATCTCTGCTCTTTGATATCAACATATCTCAAATGTTGTCTGGGTAAATATTGGACATAACAAATTCTGGGTTAAAATAACTCAGCAAGTTGGGTTACACAATTTAACCCAAATTCTGTTCACACTGACTAAACACTGGGCTAATTTTAGCTCATACACTCTAAAAACTGCAGGGTTAAAAAATAACCCAACCTTAACCACACCGCTGGGTCACTATTGGACAGAACCCGCCCTGGGTTGGTTTGACCCAAGTGCTGGGTTTTTACCATTTAACCCATATTGTTGGGTCATTCATTTGACCCAGCCAGTGGGTGAAATTAACCCTCTTGCTGGGTTAAGTCTTACTCATGTCCTGGGTTATTTTCTGTCTCATTGCCTTATTAAAATTAGTTACAAATATTTGTTATATTACGATTGTAAAATAATTATTGTCTCTGTTATACACTGGTTTCTGTACAAAGTCATCACATAGATGCGCGCGCATCTAAGAGGCAGAAAACAACACTCTTTACGTCTATGCTAGCAGAAGCAGAGATGACACGGAGCTGTTGTGCTGTAAACTAACCTAAATGCATAGGGTATGTCAGGTTTTTATGATTCGCAAACTTAGTTGGACAATTTCAGTCAGAGACTTGATGACTAACATTATAACTTAGCTTACTAGTCAACTAACATTTTACATAATGTTATATTAATATGCAAATGAAACAAACAAACAGATCCAACTCTGAAATTGCAGTTTATTATTGAGTCAACAAGAATTTACAAACAATGCAAAATCTACGTTAATTGCAATGTTCTTTTACAGAACTCGGCCTAACATATAGCGGTCTTGCCTCTTGGATGCGCGCGCATCCGGTATTGTTTGTATTCAAGAAACCTGTGTATACAATAAACCAGAGAGGCCACTGTATATGTGATTTCAATCTCATTTAATTGTTGTTTTTATTACATTAATACACTTCTTTAATACTTTTTTGTATACAATTATACAATGTACACTCATTCTAAGGTAATAAAAACATAACGGTTCCTTTAAGGCGAGACACGGCAGGCAAAAACATCGTTTTTTTTTTTTTTTTTCACTGGTCAATTTTGAGAATTCTGTCTTCTTTCAGACTTGTGGTGAAAAAAAGTCAGAAATACACATTTAGGTCTTTATTTTACTACACTTTGTCTGTTTGCGTCTGTAGATTTCTCATAAATTCATCAAAAGTTGGCGTTTTAAATCATCCTGCTGCTCCGTGATCGCAATCACCCTGTCATCACACACCGTTAGAAAGCTCTCTCTCTCCTGAACATGTCACGGAAAACACACGGATCCAGTAGCAGGTAACAGAAATCTTTATTTTGCTCTCAAAAATGAACCCAGGAAAAATAACAGAAGTACAAAAGAAAAGAGGAAGTCCAAAAAAGAGTCCACTGGGGCAGGAGAGCACTTCTCAAAAAACAAAAACAAAAATATAGCGTCACCCGACGCAGTGTCCAAGTCACACTGAATTCCCAGTACAGAGGAGGACCGGGGCGGTACATCCAAGTCCCAACAGAAGAAAACACCTGGGCAGGCAGTAGAGGAAACAGGCCTGGAGACAGTGGAAGCAGGACAAAAATCAAAATGCAAAAACAAAACAAAATCACACTTGGAGTCTGAAGCAAGGAGAAGCAAGGCAAGGCTGAGACAAGGCAAGGCAAGGCTGAGACAAGGCAAGGCAAGGCTGAGACAAGGCAAGGCAAGGCAAGGCAAGGCTGAGACAAGGCAAGGCAAGGCTGAGACAAGGCAAGGCAAGGCAAGGCTGAGACAAGGCAAGGCAAGGCAAGGCTGAGACAAGGCAAGGCAAGGCTGAGACAAGGCAAGGCAAGGCTGAGACAAGGCAAGGCAAGGCAAGGCTGAGACAAGGCAAGGCAAGGCTGAGACAAGGCAAGGCAAGGCTGAGACAAGGCAAGGCAAGGCAAGGCAAGGCAAGGCTGAGACGGTCACAGGAACAGCATAACACACAACAACGGTCTGACAAAGGACTTCTTCTTTAGAGTTTATCGGCAGCTTGCATCCATTATCGTTGCACTACCGCCATCTTCCGGCTTTATTTCCTGTCATGTCCAGTTACATCATATTCTTCTCATCAGTCCTGTTCTTGATAAAAATAAGAAAATATTTCCTCTGCTTTGTTCATTCTTCCCACTTTCCAGTATTTCCTTCATTCCTGTCCCTATTGTTCCAACTATTCCTAACTCTTCCATCATATTTTTCCTCTGTTCTTCATATTGTCTGCAACTCAAAAACACATGCTCTATAGTTTCTGCAACCTGACCACAACCACAAAAACCAGTTGGGTGCTTCCCTACAACGTGTAGTGTGCTATTCAAATTACTGTGACCTATCCTTAATCTGGTCATAACTATTTCTTCTTTTCTATTCCCTCCCCTATTCTTCACCACCCCAACTTTACTTTGTATAGCATATAAATGTCTCCCTTTAGTTTCCATATCCCACTGATGTTGCCATTCTCTAATGGCTTCTTTCCATATTATACTCTTTCCTTCAGACTTTGACAACTTAATATTTTCTTCAATATTCTCTTTTTTAACAGCTTGTTTGGCTAACTTGTCCACTCTCTCATTACCCTCAATGCCAATTTGAGCAGGAATCCAAGTCAATTGAATCTCATAGCATTTTTCCCTTATTCTTGTGTATATTATCAATATTGAATACAGTAAATCCTGATGACTATTAGATATACCAGTCATGAGACTGTATAAAGCTGACACTGAATCACTTTCAATTAAAGCTTTTTTAATTTTGTTTTCCTCAATCCATTCTAATGCCATCTTAATAGCATATAATTCAACTGCATACACACTCAGATCATTTGTAGTTCGTCTGACAAAGGACTGAACACAAGAGGATCTAAAATAGGGGAGAAAATTAGGGATTGACTGACAACAGGTGTGCAGAGAACAATGATAATTAAGGATAACGAGTGGGAGGGGAGACGCCACAATGACAACGAAACACATGGCGAGCTGTCAAAACAAAACACATGTGCTCAAGACAACAAGGAACCTAGAGAGGAGACAAAAACAGCAGATCAGACCGAAGTCATGACAGAACAATACTGTCGGATCCAAATATGGTCATTTCCTTTTCATCAGAAACCAATCGTGAAAGTAAAAGGGGGGATTTAACACTAAATGCGCAATCTCATTGGCGATGCTAAATCTTTAAAGTCCATTTTCTCAAAATGACTTTTCTCTCATAGGGGAGAGCGGGGCACAACGTAACGCTTTTTGACTTTCTCAGTTTGTGTAAATCTACTTAGGGTTTAGAGGATTTATTTTTTTCCCCACATTAATTTCCCACATGTCTAGTACAATTATGTGGTTTTATTTTATTAATACAGTGTATACTTTTTTCTTGATTTACCCCAAAAGAATGGAAGTGAAATGTGACAACATGCCCCATTGGCTGGGTACATTGTAACATGTAAGGGGCACATTGTAACATCACCATGACAGCTTAAAATGCTATCTGATCTAATCAAAAAAATATACAAGTCAAACCAAAATATTTTCTTAATAAAATACAATTATTAACTTTTTCATATAAAATAATGGGATTTTTTAATAATTAAAAATAAACTAATTTTTGAGTTTGACAACAAACACACCGGAAAACACAGTTATACAGCATAGTTCAAAACAAAATAATAATTAATAATTTCTGAACATTGACTCTCAGTCTTTATTTACATGTTTCTCATGTTTTCTCAATAGAATTCATAAAAGTATAGAATATAATAGCATATTTCTAATAGGGGCACATTGTAACAGTGTTACAACATGCCCCAACTGCACAACTGGGGTTTAAACCCTGCTAGTGTCTTCTTCTAGTTAGCAAAGCATTAAATAACTATATCAACTGTTAAACAACAGATTGGAGATTAAAATAATATCACATTTGTCTAATTTTAAATAAACACAAAAAATAGAGATGAAAAATTATCTTAAGTAAGAAATGTACTTTTGCTATGGTTAAATAAATGTTCAGTGATATCTTACAAAGATTTCTGAATTTTGGCCCAATCTTTTCTCTATATAGTGTTGATATGGCAACTAGTAAATACACTTAGTTTCGTCATGCTGGCATGTGTGGAAGTATTTAAAACAAGTGTGTTACAACTAGCCCGTGTTACGTTGTGCCCCGCGCTCCCCTACTCCAAGTCCGAAATCTCCACTTCAGCAGCACCTTTATACACCAAACTTTCCAGTCTTGTACCTAGTTATATTATGAAGACATTTACAGAGGGATTTGTAAATATATTATTCCTAGCCTGATTTATATAACATTTTATTCCAAAAACATGGCGAAGTAGTCGATTGTCGAGTCGATTGTCTCCCCAGTGATCGCGCACGTGAACTCGACAATCGACTACTGTGGACTTCGACCGAAAACAGGAAGTAAATACAGGTATGTGAGCTGGCTGAATTAACATCACTTTTATTCATATCTTTCACATCTAGTGCAGTCAGATTCACCGTGTTCACTGTTGATTTATTGAGAACAGCAACAAACATTTAAAATGCGACTAAATATCACGTGGGTCTGAAAGAACTGTTTTCCTCAAATTTTACAGAGGAGGACTCTTTTCCATTAAGAGTTCCTTTCACTGGAACTAAGGGGCCAAGCCCAGCCTCTGAAAAGCAACCCCACACAATAATCCCCCCTCCACCAAACTTTACACTTGGCACAATGCAGTCTGGCAAGTACCGTTCTCTTGGCAACTGCCAAACCCAGACTCGTCCATCAGATTGCCAGACAGAGAAGTGTGATTCATCAGTCCAGTGAACATCAGTCCAGTGAACACTGCTCTAGAGTCCAGTGATGGTGTGCTTTACACCACTGCATCCGACGCTTTGCATTGCACTTGGTGATGTAAGGCTTGGATGCAGCTGCTCGGCCATGGAAACCTATTCCATTAAGCTCTCCACGCACTGTTCTTGAGCTAATCTGAAGGCCACATGGAGTTTGGAGGTCTGTAGCTATTGAAGTTGGTGACTTCTGCGCACTGTGCGCCTCAGGATGCGCTGAACACCTGATTTAGAGGGGTGTCCTAATACTTTTGCCAATATAGTGTATGTATTAAACTGAACAAAAAACAGATTAAAATTTAAAGTTTGATAGTATACTCTAAAAACCGTTGGTTTGAAAAATAAAATGAAGAAAATAAACCCATTTTGAGTTGTTTTGCAGCCCACTGCTGAATCAAATATGGACAGACTTAACCGAGTGTTATTAAAAGGGTTCGTTTACGAAAAAAGAAAAATCCTATAATTAATTAATAACCCCCTCATGTCATTCCAAACCCATAAGACCCGTTTCCATTTTTTTTTTATTGTAGAAATATATAGAGTACAGATACACTTAACAGAAATTGAATCCGAAGATCCTCCGTATTTTCCTTATGCAAACAAAAAACTAACCAAAGTTAGAATTCCTTTTGCAGTTATTATATATACATATTATACATACACATGTACACATGCATACACAAATAAACTTAACATACATACACCTGCCATCTAAGGATACTGTACATGCAAACATATGCACATTTTACAACATACAGAAAACTCCTAAAACAAAACAACTCCCCGCCCAACCACTCTCCGTCTGCCTGATACACACCACATAGGGAGGAAAAATAAAAATAAAATAAAAAAGTGGAATGAATCTTAGATCTAACTCAAATTAAGTCCCGTTTCAAGTTTTTTTTTTTTGTCTGAATATTTTTCATACACAGCAATACACTGATAAAAATCAGTTCATTGAAATATTCAAATAAAATGTTCAAATGTCACATCACTAGTTACAGGGAAATAAAACTTGACCTCTGGACGAGGACTAGGACAGGACATTCAGGCGCGACGGCGGCCATCCTGGCACAGGGACACAGGTGCGGCAGGCATGACGTGAAGAAGCTCAGGCTCGGTAGATGCTGTGGGATTGCGGGGCCACTGAGCAGAAGCGTATAGTCAGTGTGTTGAACTGGGGAAGATTGATTCTTTCCCCCTGGCACTATCAAAACGAATGGGTTTGTTTAACCCAAAACAAAAAATGTCTTTTAGGGCCACGTCATTGAAGTCCACCAGGTGAGAGAGTTCACAAAAGTCCTGGACATAATCCTCCAGGCGACGATTCGTAAACACAGGAGGGCAACTGCTAGGTTCATGGTCGGTCAAGTATTCTGTAACAATTCCACTGGAGACAAGTTTATAGAAACCAAGTGCAGTTTAAAATTCAAACAAAACAAGATCAAACATAAAACAAAGGCATGGCATCAAACTCAAAACAAAAACATGGACATGATGCTTACCAACCATGGTTACATGGAAACAATACTTGACCCAGACGCATGACAAACATGAGGGCTTAAAGGGACAATGTGTACTTTTTTAGGTATTTTATTATCTAAAATCAATATTTTTCTTCATAAATATGTCCTCAATGGTGTACAAATACCTCTGCCAATTATCTGACTTATCCTCATAAACGAAGAATTTGTTATCTTTATATACATGTGACGGGTAGGTCCACGGAGGCTTCCATGTAGTTCCGCCATCTTGAAAAACTATAATAGCAGAGAGGGACAAAAAGTACTAGGCCAACGCGTTTCCACAACGCGTTTTCATTCAGAGCCAGCGTCACGTGACTGAAAGCAGCAGAAACGCAGTGAGAGGCGCTTGTCACTGCCCCGGCAAGTTTAAAAGGCTGCATTGCACTATTTTTATTGGCGGACCATACATATGCCGAGCCACAGGACAAGAAATCCTCGTCGCCTAAAAAGTCCAAAATAGAACGTAAAAGGAAACGTGACCGGAGATACCAAAAAACACGAGTTAATGTCGGGATAGCTTTTTCCAGGTGGAAAGAGCTAATGCAGGAGAAAGATTTCACAAAAGACGCTGAAATCTGTTATATAAATCTGCTTTCTTCTCGACAGGTAAGTCAATGTTACAGTCTTAATTACAAGCTTTTTTTTTCATTGCTTGGTTGTGTACTTTATAATATAGACAGTAGAACATTTATAGTTTAAAGTTAAACAGGCTCTTTGATGAATAGCAGCTATTGAGTAAAGTAGAGAAGGCGCTAAAAACAAGGTTTGTAAGTTTACTTTTTGTAACCTAGAAATTCGATAAGAATATATTTTAATAGAGCATATGATTGTTCTTGCATTGTTTGCACACCTAAGGCTACTTCAAGTTTTATGTTCTCTGACATTTTCTGTTATTTATCATTTATACTGTGACCTCACATTGAATAATACAGACGCATACAGTAATTCTGTATCAGTAATTCTCTATGTAGCCTATGCCTATAGTGTTAATTGTGAACATGTTGGAGAGGGTCAACAACTGCTGGAGTCAAGTTCCTTTTATGTAAGAATAATTGGTCAATAAACCATGATCTGATTTTCCCATCTGATTTGTCCAGTTATGAGAGTACCCTTTGGATTAGGAACACATCAACCCCCCTCAAGGCATAACGGTCCAGCATTGTCAAGCATTTCCAGTGAGACAGATAAGTAAGTCATTGCATGGAAATAATTTTGTAATTGTTTAAGTACAAGTTTCATATAAATCTTGTATCTACCTATACCTCATATTGTGTTATGATTATTGCTTTTAGAGATGAACATCTGAGTGGACCGGAAATTGAAACCCTTGAGCAGAGGTAACCCATAAACTGTCATTGTTTTTAGCTCTGTAGTCTGTGTCCCTTCTCATTACTCTCTGGTCGCATGTTTTCATCTGATACATGTTTTAAATTATAATTAATTCGCATAGTATGCATGACATGAGTATTGTTGAAGAGGAGTTGAACGAAAATGCCTTCAATTACCCCATGAACAGTGTGTAAGTGGGCTTCTATTCTATTCTATTCTATCATTGGATTTTTATTTAGTTGTTTTTATTCATTCCAGTTTGTTGTATCTTACAGGATTGATTGGGAAGAAGAGGGACCCTCATTTCATGGTTACCCGGACGACAGCTCTGATGAGGAATAACTTTCAACTATTTCATTGCGGTGAGTCATTATGTATTACTACTTTTTACTTTGTTTATGTGCTGAGTACATGTAAACAATGTAAAGGGCTATTTTGAAATGTTTTTGTATTCTTTTAGTTCACACTGATGTTTCGGGTAATAAATAAGATCATGGTTATATGCCGAAAAAACATGGAAATAATTTAATTGAATTGTTTATGATTCCTGATGTTCTGCTTTTCCAGAATGGGTGGTGCTCTGAAGGGAGCACAGGTAATTGATAATCTGCCAACTATTGGGATTGATGAGACTGTGCATGATCTGCCTGCCCCTGAAGTCCCTCTTGATGAGCCTTTGAGTCTCGAGCTGCCAATTTTGCCAGGACCTCAGAAGGTCCTTAGTGAGGATGACATTGTTGGCGTCAGAGCAGCAGTGCTCTATGAAAACTGCTTGAGGCTGCTTGTCAAAGTTTTAACTCTGCCCGTGAACAGATGCACTGGTGTCTTGAGGATTGGTTTAGTGTATGACAGTGTTGCCCCCTTTTCAACAAACATCGCCATCAGGGGCACTGCAATGAGTGTTGAATGGGTAAGCCTTTCACATCACATCAAAATGTATGGTAACAGACAGCACTGTGTATGCCTTATGAATTTATAAGGCTACCCTTATCTTACCAGATCTGCCCCAATGGACATTGCCTATGGCGGTGGAACTCACAGACTATGTTGAAGTTTGGCATGCAGACTGGGGACTTTCTTCTTTCCAGAAACATTTTACTCTCTGGAAACAACTGCACTAAAGTTGCTCTCCTATTTAAATTCAAGAACATGTGAATGGTAAAGCCTAACACACACTACACCATCCAAGAAACCTACTGTTTTGACCCTATTAAATATTTCTGGGAAGAGAAGAGGTCTGAAGCCATCAACCGACTAAAAGGGAAAGCTCCAGGTGTGCTATTTTTATATTTTACCTTGTTCTGCAAAAAATTTTATGGTATTAAACTAATTTTGCAATCATCTATCATACAGGTGTTGTATTTTGAAATTACATTTTTTTTTTTTTTTTAAGGTGACAGCAGAAATGCCTCACCAGGGCATTCTGCCCAATACTGTAGCTACACAACCATGGAGCTTTACTCTAAGGAAATCATCCATGTGGCCACTATAGACAAGCGGCAGACCAACTGGAACTCCAATATCATGGAGAAGGAGGGTTTTATCCAGGCAGTGGACAAGCTTACCCAAGAGATAAAGGTAGTGGAGTTCTGCACGAATGCTCATGTCCAGATTGGAGCCCTTTTGAGTAAGTGGTCATATAATACAATGTTTGAATAGAAATATTGAATTGCTGATTGAGACACTGTGGAATAAAATGATTCTATACTTCACAGACCCAGACAAAGGCAGATATAAGGATCTGGGAATTCACCACAGCCTGGTGCCACAAATCTGTGCAAAATATATGTCACCGGGTGATTGAGTAAATGAGCGGCAGGTGTGGAGGGAGTGGTGATTGGGGCACATGCTCCCAAAGTGGAGTATAAAAAAAGGGCCATTTTGAAGAGAGACATGGAGAGACACGGAGAGAAAGAGTAAACACACAGGGAGAGAGGCAAAAAGGCAGCGGAGGGAAGCCGCGAAAGAAGAGAACTTGTGGTATGTTTATTCCTCACAAAGTCTGGAGAACCCCAAGCCAGCGGCACGAAGGATCCCGGCGGAGATATGAGTGGAGGCTTAATTCACTGGGAGGTATTGTGGATTGCAGTGTCTAGTGTGGAAACAAGCACGTTTGAAGTCTCGAGTGTTTTACTGATTGCACGAGTGCGGGAAATTCTAAATTCTACTTCCACTCGTAGTCTCAGCTGTTACTGATCCTCTGTTGTTCAGTCTCTGTCGCCAGGAATGAAGAATCACTGAGCCGGTGAGCAAATGAGAAGCTATGAGCTGTTACTGACCCTCTGATGTTCAGAGCTGGAGGAACCATTGAGCCGGTGAGCGAATGAGAAGCTAAGAGCTGTTGCTGATCCTCTGTTGTTCAGAGCTGGAGGAACCATTGAGCCGGTGAGCAAATGTGAAGCTATGAGCTGTTGCTGACCCTCTGATGTTCAGAGCTGGAGGAACCATTGAGCTGGTGAGCGAATGAGAAGCTATGAGCTGTTTCTGACCCTCTGATGTTCAGAGCTGGAGGAACCACTGAGCTGGTGAGCGAATGAGAAGCTAAGAGCTGTTGCTGATCCTCTGTTCAGTCTCTGTCGCCAGGAATGAAGAATCACTGAGCCGGTGAGCAAATGAGAAGCTATGAGCTGTTACTGACCCTCTGATGTTCAGAGCTGGAGGAACCATTGAGCCGGTGAGCGAATGAGAAGCTATGAGCTGTTACTGACCCTCTGATGTTCAGAGCTGGAGGAACCATTGAGCCGGTGAGCGAATGTGAAGCTATGAGCTATTACTGACCCTCTGATGTCTAGAGCTGGAGGAACCATTGAGCCGTCTCTGTTGCCAGGAATGAAGAATCACTGAGCCGGTGAGCGAATGAGAAGCTAAGCGCTGTTACTGATCCTCTGCTGTTCAGCCACTGTCGCCAGGAAAGAAGAACCACGGGGCCAACTTTTTAAGACTTTTTTTTATAATCCAATAAAGAAACATTGTTATTTATTTTAACCTCTTGTCTGCCTCATGTGTCCACGGTCTGCTCCTCGGGCGGTGTTTCAGTTTAGGGGTGGGCGGCCCGCTGGCGCTCACCCCGACCTGCGACATATAGCAACCGTAAGTTCTAATACATCTAATTTCATTAATAATGAATTGTACCTTCCTGCATGTCAGTGGAATCATTTTGTTATGTTAGGTCTCCATCAAAATATTAACAAGGAATAACTTCCATTGTTTGTGTTTTGTTAATCACCATAAGGCAGGAAAGGTGAAAGGACAGTCTCTTCTCCTTCACTGGCTGAGGGATATAGTTAACCATTTCTGGTGGTGCTGCAAGACAGCAGAAACATTTCAGCGGTTTCTTGTAAGCAGGATGAATGTTATAAAAAAATCAATGACATTAATGCCATGATTCAAATACCTGTGCTATGATAATGTTTTTGTGTTTATTTGTTTTACTTTCCTCAGGCACTTTGGATTGGAGTTCTGCATCATGTTTGCAACAAGCACACCCGTTTCCCATGTTTTATAAGCACAAATGCTTGCCTTGCTCTGTTCTGTGATGCGCGTTCGTGATGTCACGTAATACACAATTACGTTGAAAAGGTCACGAATGTCACGAACGCACATCACAGAACAGAGCAAGGCGAGCATTTGTGCTTATAAATTTAAACTTTTATTTATTTTTGAAATGACCGATCGTTTTGCTAGATAAGACCCTTATTCATCGTCTGGTATCGTTTAAAGCCCTTTGAAGCTGCACTGAAACTGTCATTTGGACCTTGAACCGTTTGGGTCCTGTTGAAGTCCATTTTATGGAGAAAAATTCTGGAATGTTTTCATCAAAAACCTTAATTTCCTTTCGACTGAAGGAAGACATGGACATCTTGGATGGCATGGGGGTGAGTTAATTATTAGCAATTTTTTTTTTTTTAAAGTGAACTAATCCTTTAAGTAGCACGGGTATATATAATATATATAATAGCCAACAATACATTGTATGGGTTAAAATGATCAATTTTTCTTTTATGCCAAAAGTCATTAGGATATTAAGTAAAGATCATGTTCCATGAAGATATTTTGTAAATTTCCTACCGTAAATGTATAAAACATTTATTTTTGTGAGTGAATGCAGCACAATCGCAAACATAAATGGACAACTTTAAAGGCGATTTTCTCAATGTTTCGATTGTTTTGCACCCTCAGATTCCAGATTTTCAAATAGTTGTATCTCGGCCAAATATTGTCCTATCCTAACAAACCATACATCAATCGAACGCTTATTTATTCAGCTTTCATGTGATGTATAAATCTTAATTTTAAAAAAAATGACCCATGTGACTGGTTTTGTCATCCAGGGTCACATTTGTGTTTTCAAACAAACTTCAATCTTTTTGTGTATCACATTGTTTTTGGACATAATTTTGACATTTTTCTCTATCCCTATTTTAGAACAAATACAGCACAGTGTCCAATGACAAATCTTTTATTCTTTAAAACAAAGTTTGAAGTCAACAGAACTTCAAAGAATACAAAATATATAAATAGAAATAACCATTTACAAAACTTTTATTAGATCCCTGGAATGTAGCCTGTGTATTGTCCCTGAGGGTCTGGGAATTTTTCCGTAATCCTGCAAACACAGCAGCTGGGAATGACTCTCCTGTTCCCCTGTCCTAATGAGTCATGCTGCCAGAAAATAAAGTGTCTGTAAGCTGCATGTCTGTATTCACGGTTGTCATTACCGGGCTCCCTTACATTTCCAAAAACAGTGAGACTGCCTATGTATCCGCGGATATCCCTCATCCAGGCAGTATTGTGTAAAATGTGAAAGGAGGCTCACACAGTGGCCAGGGTCCTGTCCACAGCATTTCCGCTACCTGCCGGTCGACATGTCTCTGCAGTGGCTACAGGTACACCAAGGTACCCCCGTAACCTCCGCAGATGTAGGGGCACCATGTCTTTGCTGATGCTCCATCAATATATCAAAGACCAGACCTGGCTGCCTCTCCAACAGTCTACCTGTGAGGCGTATGTGATCCTCAAGGCTCATGTCCTGCAGAAGTCTCTGAAGAAATGAAAGGAAATAAGATAGGGTTAGTCCATTAGATATACATGTAGGTATTAGATACACCTATGTAGTCACAAGGTTGAACATGTTTTGCAGTATATTGCACTGGAGGCATTGCAGGGATCTCATGTATCAATGTTGACAAAATAAAACTTTATTTGTGTGCAAAAGAAAACATTACTCTCTGTAACATTTTCTATAGCTCTTTTTTTCAAAAACAATCAATTAGCTCAAGTTGTGAATATTTTGCTACTTGTGTAAGATTGTACAGAGAATGAAAATTAATTGCTACTGCTAGCCACATAAATTGCAAACCTCGGTCGCTTCTCTTCTCTGCCTTTGGAAACTTTAAATTCTATCAAGATCATCTCTTGTAGCTGCCGGGCATCTTTGTCGTTGTGGTATTGACTCTCGCTCTCCTCCTTTTCCTCGTCGTCCACCTCCTCGCCTAGATCCCACTGATCCACTGCCTCTCTGTCCTCTTCCTCTACCTCTTCCTCTCCCTACTGTTGAATCATCTGATGATGATAATGATATCGAACAATGCACTTACTTCAGAAAATATAACGAATAAAGGCGGCATAACTACTAATTACAATAGTTTTCACAGTCAGTAATTCATACTGTAACATTCGTTTGTTCGTTGTGTCAAGTTGCAGTTTGTTTGAAATAACAAACCTGTTCACCCGAAGGAAAACTCGACAAAGTGCTATTAGAAGACATCCTGTCATAGCTTTTTGGTACATAACAGCCACCGTAGATGCAACACGCATTTGAAAAAGCGAGGCGCTGGAGAGCACTATTCGTTTGAATGCACAATACAATTTCACCGCTAGATGGTAGAAATTCCTACACAATGTCCCTTTAAATACACAAGGACTAATGACAATTAAGACATGGGACACCTGTGCACAATGATCAGACAATAAACCAATGACAACCTGACACATTCACAGGGGGGCAAGGGAATCGATGGTGGAAATGCACCTCAAGCTGGTTTGCCAACTGCTAAAAAACACAAAAGAAGGCGGCGGCAAGGGAATCACATGAGGGCACCCTGTTCTGATGACGTAAGAGTTGCAACTATGGCAGCTGAGTTTCTTCACCATTTTTGTGAATTTTTGGAGCCTGATGAAATCGGTATAAATACGTGTTTAATACTGCAAAATACGCTCGATGCTACAGTCACTGCCCTTGCCGTCCAGAATAAAAGAGAACATCCCAATCGAGTGAAGGGATTTGTGGAAACTGTGGTTCCTAATTATTGTGATCCAACATTTTTATCCAACAGGATAAAAAGGCAAACATTTCAGTTGAAGGATCTATATGACCTTGTTATTTTTATTGTGAGTATTAGGCTTATCATTATTGCTGATCACTGTTGATATGCAATATTTTTACTATAAAACTCTTACGACAAACATGTCTTCTAATATATTCAATTGTTGTGTATACCGAGCTGCAGCGGACACATTTGTAAACGACTTTACTTGGACCCATTGTGCGAGCTGTCTCTTTAATACCACATGGTTTATATATATGTTGCTAGTGATTGGGCTGACATTTTTGACACACTCACCAAACAAGAGAAAACGGTAACCCTTTAGAATACTGTTTCTTACTTACTGCATAAGTAATAAGGAATTACTGTAATTCTTCATTAACGACTTCTTCACTATGTCACAGTCTTCGCCTGCACCTGTCTGTCTTAGTCTGCACTACACTCCCCAGAATCCTCCTTGTCTCCACACCTGTACTCACTCCCTCACTTACCAGCCTGTTCATCGTTATCTTCATCCGTGTTACCTGTCTTCACCTTGTTATGTTTGATTTGTGCTTGTATTTAGTTTGCTTCGGTTCAGTCTGTCCTTGTCGGTCCTTGTAAGATGTTACGCTGTCGATGTAAGATGTTACACGGTTGATGTAAGATGTTACGCTGTCAATGTAAGATGTTACGCTGTCGATGTTACGATTTTGTTCTCACCAGTATGTATCTTCTGCCTGTTTGTACCCTGAGGATTTATTATTATAAGTAAAAGTTTATTGTTCTTGGAATTTCGACTCCTCATCTTACTCTGCATACACCACCCGTGACACACTACTGTTAACTACTAAGGAAGATGTGTTAATAATCAGTATGTAATAGAATTTTATGATTGTGTTAAGTATCAGTTAGTTAGTCAATAACTAATTAATTCTGTCATACCTCCTGAAGAACTACTATTAATTATGGTTCAAGAAAAATAACTATGAAGTAACTACTAATGAACAATCATATACAGTAGTCACTACAATAATCTGTTTTATTTTAGCAGTGGAGTGGTGAATGAAGTTCACAAATCAAGTACTTGAGTAAAAGTACAGATACTACAATAAAATATTACTCCAGTAAAATTATAATTAGGCCTATTCATTTTCAAAATTACCTTAGTAAAAGTACAAAGGTAATTAATTTTTAAAGTACTTGAAAGGTAAAAAGCACTAATAAGAAACTCTTCAGCCCTAATAAGAAAGATAATTGCAGACATATACCTACAGTATAGGATATATTGATCTGCAAATAACTTTTTATTTCATTAGCAAAACTTATCATAATGTACATTACATTCATAGTGTTTTTTTTTTGTTTTTTTTACAGTAAGTTTAATTTGAGTCAGAAGTATGTGGTAATTCTTTATTAATTATTAATGGGTTCCCTATATTTTCACTTTAGAATACTGTTTCAGGTTCTAAGTAATTCCTGAAGAATTATATAATAATTCTTTATTAATTAACAATTAATTTCCTTATATTTTCACTTTAGAATACTGTTCCAGGTTATCAGTTGCCTAATTCCTGGATAATTATTTGATAATTCTTTATT
The DNA here is from genome assembly GCA_030770095.1 of Gila robusta. Classification (NCBI taxonomy): domain Eukaryota; kingdom Metazoa; phylum Chordata; class Actinopteri; order Cypriniformes; family Leuciscidae; genus Gila; species Gila robusta. The sequence goes on along the minus strand of JAVALU010002343.1, from coordinate 650,380 downwards.
AATTATTAAGGGGTTCCCTATATTTTCACTTTAGAATTCTGTTTCAGGTTATAAGTCATTCCTGAAGAATTATCTAATAATTATTTATTAGTTACTAATAAATTCCCTATATTTTCAGTTTCCCTCGGTCGTTGCCTCAAATACATGAATTTACTCAATGGCATTCTATGCTGAGGAAAACAGACACACACATTACTGTATATAAAATATAAAAACTAATCTGAGGTTAGGTTGTGTGGGGTTCCTTTCTGAAGTTGATTTCTTACAGAACACACTCACAAAACCACACAGACAAACATTTAACTTTAACATTGTATGTATTTGTTAAAATTGCTACTTCTATTAATAACATTAGTGAATAAGAAAGGTCACAACTCAACGTAGATTTGGATGACTGTTCATTAGTTACTTCTTAGTTATTTTTCTTGAACCTTAATTAGTAGATAATTAGTAGTAGTTCTTCAGGAGGTATGACAGAATTCATTAGTTATTGATTTACTAACTGTTACTTAACACAATCATAAAAATCTATTACATACTGATTAGTTAACACATCTTCCTTAGTAGTTAAAGTAGTGAAGAAGAAGTTAATGAAGAATTACCTATTAGTTCTTCAATAATTCCCTATTAGTTTTGCAGTAAGTAAGAAACAGTATTGTAAAGTGTTACCGAGAAAACATATAACAAACCACGTTGCACACCATTTCCAGGAAACATGTCGTTCAACCCGGAAATCGTAGCAAAACGTTGCGCACCAGTTTGAGCTTCGTGTCCCTGACTGACATGAAGCATGAACCAGAACCGAGTACGTGACATCGCTATAGTTTAGAAAATGGTAATAGATATGACAAGAACTCAAGAGTTAAACTGAGTCCGAACAAATTCATCTTGATAATGTCAGATAACTTTGAGCAAAACATGGTCAGGTCAAAGTGTCTGAATAAATTTTGGTCCCAAATTTTTATAAATTTTACTGGTTGTCACTGTATGAAGAATTTTTGGTTATAATATGTCACACTTTACTTTATTTTGCTCTCCTCACTTACATCAATGAACAATAGTGTCCTGCACCCACTAGTAAATAAATATAAAAAAATTATATCTGGTGTCTAAATCATTTTTGGTTTGACTGTAATACTTAATTTAATACTTTATACACTATAATGGTAAGGTAATAGAAAAAAAGCTGGATTTGAAGGGTCTAGTATGTACAGTATGAATGATGGTAAAGCTGCTAGAATTGATGTAGCCCGAGGTAGTTGCTCATATTTAACACTGCTGTCGTAAGTCTAGCAGGGATGTGTATATGGGATGTTTTGAAGGACTCTACAATAGGAAGTGATCACTATGTCATTAGCTGTAAAATAGGCATGGATGTTAGTGAAATTATAGAGGATAAGATATGTTGATGGAAATTTAAAAAACAGAATTAGGTTTTACATAAAACAAAGGCATGGAATGAAACTCAAACCAAAAACATAGACATGATGCTTACCAACCATGGTTACATGGAAACAATACTTGACCCAGACGTATGACAAACATGAAACATGTATAGTAGGGTGACAACAGTGTCAGTGAAGCAATTGAAACGAAGAATAGAAGAATATGAGACATGATGTGTGAAGAGAAAATTCAAGTTACATGTATACTTATAGCTAAATATTTTTATTTTGTGTTTTATTGTGTGATTTCAAGCTGAAATTCTGTAAAATCATAGCCTGGCTAACGCCCTGCATTCCTGGCGGTATGATTGCCAGTGTTTGGGCCATAAAAGGCCCGGAACAATTTTGCTATCTGGGCCATAACAAACTTTCAAGACTATCAATGTTATAAATGACCAACTTCTAAAAACAAATGTATAGTTGTCATTGTAAAGAATTGCTCGCTTATCTATGTAGCTTTGGAGCCGCTGCTGTGACACTGTACAAATGCTTCCAGTGTGAATACTCTCGCGCGTCTGCAGCTGCAGTGACGATGTAGTTACGCTGACGCGCTGCTCAAGTGCCGCTCACGCTTGCGGTGTGAAACGGCCATAAGGCTGAATCGAAAGGTAACTTCGCGTCTGCTGCCATGTTGGATCCATAGGTATAAACAAACTGCTTCGGTGTGTCGCATAGACGTCGTCATCGTCTTGCTGCTCCCTCCCCATTCTGTGATTTGTTCCCTAGATGAGGCGAAAATCTGGTGCATGGAATCCAGACTGCCTAGCAGCGTGAATAAAATCGGGCAGCATGGGGAAACCCAGGCTAGTAAAATCATGCAAACACATGAAAACTCTGTGTATGTAGGATTCATAAAATGCTACCTATGAAATTAAAAAGAAAATAATTCTCCTGTGATGCTTGTATGTTGGAGATTGTCATTTTACAAATTAAACTAGTGAGAACATCAAGATAGCGTATTTTCTTCACTGTTCAGTTACTTTTTTTTTTTTATTAAACTATGAAAATGTCTTTACTTTTAAAATGACTTTAAAAGTTCATAAGAAAGACAGAACAAGTATAACCCAACCCCACCCCCCACCCCTTTTTTTTTTTGCAATCTCCCAAAAAGTTTCTCAATTTATCATCAAGAATCAAAGCACACTTGGACCCCTCACAATTGAGCTGCATTCTTTCATAAAGTGTCTCATGGTCAGTGGTAAAATCTGATATCTTTTGTTTGGATTGTTTTTTTTAACTGTTTCTTACTCGCATTTCTCTGGGCACAATGTTGACGTTCTTCAGCCACACTGGAGTTGTAAGTGCACTAAATACCCCAGAGAGGACCTCCGAGCAGACCTCATAAACACCATGAATTAACAGATCTTTCATTTACAGCTTTTTTACCCACCCCCCTTTCCACTTCTCCAACCACTCCCACACTGTTCTGTCGTGAGCATGGAGGCAAGAAAATACGTTCCCAAATGGAGATAATTGCCCTTTCTGCCTAATCAACTCACACAACAATCAGTGGATTTTTCCGGAAGGCTGGTGACACAAAACCTTGTCCTGCAACATTTGAGCTGTAATTAGCAAGCACTTACTGTCATTCGTGTCAGATGCGGTTATATGGTGGATTGAAGTGAACAATGTGAGGGCTTATACATTGTGTATAGGCCAGCCCGTTCTCATCCTTTGGCGTCATACATGTGACGCTTTGTACATTTCGTTGAAATCTTACGCACATGGCATCCTTTAGCATCAATATGAGACGCAGAACCCAAGGCGTCATACAGGTGACGCGCGTCTAAATCCAACGCACATGGCATCGTTTAGCGTGAATATGAGACGCAGATCCCAAGGCTTCATAACCGTACCCTACCCCAGACCTAAACCTACCCATAACAGTGCGTGTTATATTGACGCTAAAGGATGCCATGTGCGTAAGATTTCGACGAAATGTCATATGGCGTCACCTATATGACGCCAAAGGATGAGAATGCGTTGGTATAGGCATACAGTAGTAGTGTAAATGCACATAATACAATGTCTATAACAAATATTGTTTTACAATACTGAACCACGTTTCGTTTGGAGTATCTGTTTATATTGTTGATTTTAAGCCATTGTTCTGAATCTGTGGTTTTATGCTTGGGCTTGCTGTCTTACTGAAAAACACATTTCTCAAGACAGTTTTCACTTCATCGGAATTTTTCATCAGGATGCCTGTATTTCCTGTATATTCAGCAGTTTACGCCTTCTAAAAGGTGGTGAATGATTATATTATAGTTTCAATTAATATTAAATCAAATTAGTTTAACTTAACAGTGCTTACGTTTTTTTTCTCAACAATTCTACAACCAGCCTATAACTGGTGCAATACTGATGCGCATTACCGATATTATTTAAATTGTTCATTGTTTTTTTTATATTTAAGTGTTCATTCTTTGATCAGTGCACTTTTTGAATAAACCTCTTCATGGGTCAAAGAAAATGTGAGTGTTAAAGGTTTTTGACCAATCATACCAATACACTAATTGCATGTCTAGATCATTAGAAAATAAACCATCACCAACATGTTGTCAAAATAGAATTAAGTTTAATAGACATTTAGAGAAAATTATAAAAAATGAACCATATGTCCACAATAGAACAGCACAAAAGAACGTGTGCATGTAAAAAACACCCTCAGAGTGTTGAACTATTTACAATTTTCATCAGAATTTTCTAATGAGGGGCTTGTGCGTTGATCAAGGCAGCAAGGCTGTCCCTTGTGGCATTCCCTGGTGTTTCGTGTGCCTCAGGAGCTTCTTGTAGGGGAGGTTCTGGGTCCAGGATGTACACTGCCATATCATTGTCTGATTACAGGACATCTCCAGTGTCAATGCAAACACAATGTGCACAATGCAGGAAGGCACAGGATGCTATGACCTGGGGTGCAAATGTAGGACTGACCTCCAGGGCCCTGAAAAGTGTGGACCTCCAACGAGTCTTCATAATGCCAAAGGCTCTCTCCACAATGAAACGTGCCCTTGATTGATGGTAATTAAAAAATTTTTGCACCCAGCCATTCACAGGTTCCCTATATGGAGTGATGAGGCAGATTGGTGTCTCCAAACAAGGATATCCACCATCTCCCAGGATAAAGTATCCGTTGGGTGGATAATTTCTGGCCAGATAAAAGTAACTGTGTTGTGCACGTAACCTGGATAGCCTACGAAAATATCCAGGAACCTTCCAGTAGAGTCACAGATGCTTGCATGTTTATTGAGTAAAACCCTTTGTAGTTTAAATAGTCCAGGCGATGAAGTGATGGGGGCTTGATTCTTATATCACAACCATCAATAGCACCAACAGCTTTGTTGAGGATGGGTGTCCCAGAACACTGGGCAAATCCATCAGCCACAGTGTCCAGGTCTGCAGGCTTCGTAAAGGCGATGGCTCTATGGAGATTGTCCCAAATGAACTGTGCCACCTTGTGAATAATCCTGTGAACAGTGGATTTGGGCACACTGAAAACTCGCGACACCACACGATAGGAAAGTCCATGGGCAAGCCAATAGACATAGATCAGGACTTCAAATTCATTGCCCCAGCCATGCTCCTGCTCTCTCTGCATCAGGCGCTGCAGGACATGCATGGCCCGACTACTTAACCTAAAGTCCTGTTTGATCTCTGACTCCACATTAAAACACAGGCGTAGGATGGGCACGTCGATATTCAACCTGCAGTATGTCGCTGGACAGTCACTCTGGAAAACAATGAACAACAACCAACATTATTGATTACTTGACCAGTTTGATCAAGTAGCCTAATAAAAACATGTTTGCATTACACATTCCACAGTCAGTGTAGATTGGTGAGATTTACAACAATAACAATGAACGCAAATGCATGGAGAATTAAATTCTGCAGCCATAAAATGTTTCTCTCCCTAATCTACTGATTTGACTCCAGTCATGCCCAGATAGTGTGTATGTGTGCTTTTGTGTACTTGTTCCTCCCCTCCACTTGAAGGTGTGAATCTTGCTTTCAGTAAACAGCAGTTTTGAGGTATCTAACCTCAACCTAAAGGTCTCTAATTGCTACACTGCAGAAAGTTTTGCACACTGGTCTAGCTGGACTTTCTTCTTATGTCACACACAGGAAATTAATACCTTTCAAAAACAGTTAAAGGCTACATTACGTTAAATGATTTAACCTTAGACTGGACTTAACTATATGATCTGAATGTGTAGTTCGTCTTATTTTATCGACAAAAACAACAGGTAGTTCTAGTTGGGCTAGCGTTAAATCATCAACAGCTAAGTTGAACATAACGTCAAAGTATTTAAACAAATCGACATACCTGAAACAAATTCACAAAGCAATGAAGACGGCGAATCTCTGTTGATTAATCAGACGTAGATAAACCAACACAGCCCACACAACAGGCAACACAACCGCTGGAACAGGCATTTCCCTGAATAAAAATAGTAGTAGGCTACTACTGGTAGACACGTCGACGCTGTGTGTGACGTAGGTGAGCACGTTCGCTACGCTAATTTGCATATAGCGGTGTCCCATTTCATAGGGAAAGATCTTCACCCCCACTTTACTGTCAAAGGCACTCAAAACCAAGTGGAAGTTTTAAGGGGGGAGAAATGGGACAGGCCATTAGTCTCTTAGCCTCTTAGTCCTTTCTGAAATGCTGATGTGAAGATGATGCTGAACTAGAAGTTTTCTAAGGACCCCCAAGCTTGTGCCAGGCTGCGGCCTTGTCTTTCTATTCACCAAAGATCCTCTGACTCACACTGGTTCTCTCTCAACAAGACAACATCAGCAAAGATCAACTGGAGCCTCAACAAAGTGCATCAGGACAGTTTAATTCAAATGGGCGAGATATGCAAGTATCAAACTTAGTCTCATTATTTGATACATTAAGTATCCTTACCGCTTTTAAAGAAGGGTGTGTTAGAACTAAACGGCTGTTGATCTGCTGAACTTCAAATAATGCTATAACTTCTTGCTTTCCTGTATTCTTCTTCAGCTCTCTTTCCCTTGGTAAACTGTATGCATGTATCTATATGTATGTTAGAGTAGTTTAAATGTTTAGTCTAGTTAATAAAGTCTTGTTCATGTCACACGTAAAGTTGTCCGTGTTTCAAGCTCATATCTGGAGTCCCTAATCATGCAGATTTTGACTACTTGCTCTTAGTAGTACTGTAAAGTAAGAAAGACATTTCCCATACCCCAGAAATGTACATTTCTTAGAATTAATAAACAATTAACACTGAGTGTTCACAGGAGAAACAGGTTAATTTATTTACAACATTAAGTTAATTCTATTAACTGATCCAAATATTCATAAATAATTATAACAAGTTATGATTTATTATTAATATTACTTTAGAGCTAATTTGCTACACCGGTTTGTTAATAATAGCCTTATCTGCTACTTTATTTAACTTTAATAATACACTGTAAAAAGTAAAACATTGCTGTTTTTCGTTTGATATATTTTTTAAAAATGATTAGATTAAGTAAAATTACATTTTGTAATTTGTATGTGTTTTTCAATCTGTTTTCTTAGATTGATACAATATAAAATTATAACATAACAATGAAATTTAAATTATACATTCGATCAAACGACCTGGACACTGTGGCTGATGGATTTGCCCAGTGTTCTGGGACACCCATCCTCAACAAAGCTGTTGGTGCTATTGATGGTTGTGATATAAGAATCAAGCCCCCATCACTTCATCGCCTGGACTATTTAAACTACAAAGGGTTTTACTCAATAAACATGCAAGCATCTGTGACTCTACTGGAAGGTTCCTGGATATTTTCGTAGGCTATCCAGGTTACGTGCACGACACAGTTACTTTCATCTGGCCAGAAATTAACCACCCAATGGATACTTTATCCTGGGAGATGGTGGATATCCTTGTTTGGAGACACCAATCTGCCTCATCACTCCATATAGGGAACCTGTGAATGGCTGGGTGCAAATTTTTTTTTAATTACCATCAATCAAGGGCACGTTTCATTGTGGAGAGAGCCTTTGGCATTATGAAGACTCGTTGGAGGTCCACACTTTTCAGGGCCCTGGAGGTCAGTCCTACATTTGCACCCCAGGTCATAGCATCCTGTGCCTTCCTGCATTGTGCACATTGTGTTTGCATTGACACTGGAGATGTCCTGTAATCAGACAATGATATGGCAGTGTATATCCTGGACCCAGAACCTCCCCTACAAGAAGCTCCTGAGGCACACGAAACACCAGGGAATGCCACAAGGGACAGCCTTGCTGCCTTGATCAACGCACAAGCCCCTCATTAGAAAATTCTGATGAAAATTGTAAATAGTTCAACACTCTGAGGGTGTTTTTTACATGCACACGTTCTTTTGTGCTGTTCTATTGTGGACATATGGTTCATTTTTTATAATTTTCTCTAAATGTCTATTAAACTTAATTATATTTTGACAACATGTTGGTGATGGTTTCTTTTATAATGATCTAGACATGCAATTAGTGTATTGGTATGATTGGTCAAAAACCTTTAACACTCACATTTTCTTTGACCCATGAAGAGGTTTATTCAAAAAGTGCACTGATCAAAGAATGAACACTTAAATATAAAAAAACAATGAACAATTTAAATAATATCGGTAATGCGCATCAGTATTGCACCAGTTATTGTCATGTTTCAATGTGTTTAAGTTCTGTTTTGTGATCTGGTTTCCCCCTGTCTTTGTGATTTTTGGTTTAGTCCTGTTAGTTTTTCCCGCTCCTCGTTTGTGTTCAGTTTCTTCACCTGTGTTCAGTTAATTATCCCATTAGTCTCAGTTCTTTTAAGCCTGTGTTTTCCCTCAGTGTTGGTTGGTCGTCGTCCTTGTATGGTTGTGTTTTCCCTGAAGTTCCTGGAGTTTGTTATTTCGTTCCTGTATGTTTATAGAAGTTTATTTTGTAAATAAATCAGCTATTTTTGGAAGTTCTCTTGTCCTCGTCTTCAGCTACCTGCACACAACCTGACAGAACGACCAACCCACAAAAAAACCCCTTAAAAACTGAAAATGGGCCGAAGGAGGAAAAACAAGGAGGTGAGCCCCTTTGAAACCCCAATTCTCTTACAAGAGGAGCGCTCACTCGAAGAGTATGCGGGGCTTTACGTTGGCTTCTATCAAGATGAGATATTGGAGGAAGAGGAACTGACAAAGAGTTTCTGGGGTGGACTGAAGGACCCACTAGCCCAGATAATTCTGGTAAAGGACCTAAAAATGTCCTTCTTGGAGTTTGTGGATCACACGCTGTGGGCATGTGGATCCAACTACCTCGTAGAAGATCTCCCACTCCAATCAGTTCCAAGCCCGCCAGCGCCTGAGCCCATCGCCTGCCCGCCAGCGCCTGAGCCCATCGCCTGCCCGCCAGCGCCTGAGCCCATCGCCTGCCCGCAAGAGCCAGAGCCCGCTGTTCAGCCTGAGACTCTCGTGTGGCTCCGAGCCCGCAAGCTGGTTTCTAACAGTAGGGACCTGGGGGCAAAAATGGCAGATCCGGCGCTCCAATCAGTGCGATCAGCGTTAAAATCAGTTTTCCCTCTCCGGTCCTCAGTCCCAGGTCTTACTTCCACCTCCAGCCCAGAGTTTCCTTCACCGCTGGCCCCGTCCAGTTCCGAGTCCCATGATGTGCTGGCCCCGTCCAGTTCCGAGTCCCATGATGTGCTGGCCCCGTCCAGTTCCGAGTCCCATGATGTGCTGGCCCCGTCCAGTTCCGAGTCCCATGATGTGCTGGTCCCGTCCAGTCCTGCGCCAGAGCCCGTTGATCCTGCACCAGATGCACCAGAGCCCACTGATCCTGCACCAGAGCCCACTGATCCTGCGCCAGTCCTGTCCAGCCCAGAGTTTCCTTTGCCGCTGGTCCCGCTTAGCTCAAAGCCCTCTTCACCGCTGGTCCTGCCCAGCCCAAGACCCTCTTTGCTGCCGGATCCCCCCTTTCCTGTCAATTTCCCCATTAAAATTTTGGGGGGGGCGCCCACCCGAAGGGTCCTCACAGCCATGGCCACCCGAAGGGTCCTCACCGCCATGGCCACCCGAAGGGTCAGCTCCGCCCTGGACGCCCGAGGGTCCGACAGCTCCGCCCTGGACGCCCGAGGGTCCGACAGCTCCGCCCTGGACGCCCGAGGGTCCGACAGCTCCGCCCTGGACGCCCGAGGGTCCGACAGCTCCGCCCTGGACGCCCGAGGGTCCGACAGCTCCGCCGTGGCCACGCCCACAGCCTGCTCCGCCGTGGCCACGCCCACAGCCTGTTCCACCCCGGTTCCCCGAGCTACCAGCTCCGCCCTGGAGGCTTCCTGTTCCTGTAACACCACGCCCTCGTCAGCCTCCAGGGCGCCCACCCTCCCACCCCTTTGGATGTTATACGGCGCGAGGACGCGCCTTCGGGGAGGGGGGAGGTACTGTCATGTTTCAATGTGTTTAAGTTCTGTTTTGTGATCTGGTTTCCCCCTGTCTTTGTGATTTTTGGTTTAGTCCTGTTAGTTTTTCCCGCTCCTCGTTTGTGTTCAGTTTCTTCACCTGTGTTCAGTTAATTATCCCATTAGTCCCAGTTCTTTTAAGCCTGTGTTTTCCCTCAGTGTTGGTTGGTCGTCGTCCTTGTATGGTTGTGTTTTCCCTGAAGTTCCTGGAGTTTGTTATTTCGTTCCTGTATGTTTATAGAAGTTTATTTTGTAAATCAGCTATTTTTGGAAGTTCTCTTGTCCTCGTCTTCAGCTACCTGCACACAACCTGACAGTTATAGGCTGGTTGTAGAATTGTTGAGAAAAAAACGTAAGCACTGTTAAGTTAAACTAATTGGATTTAATATTAATTGAAACTATAATATAATCATTCACCACCTTCTAGAAGGCGTAAACTGCTGAATATACAGGAAATACAGGCATCCTGATGAAATTCCGATGAAGTGAAAACTGTCTTGAGAAATGTGTTTTTCAGTAAGACAGCAAGCCCAAGCATAAAACCACAGATTCAGAACAATGTCTTAAAATCAACAATATAAACAGATACTCCAAACGAAACGTGGTTCAGTATTGTAAAACAATATTTTTTTATAGACATTGTATTATGTGCATTTACACTACTACTGTATGCTTATCCACCTTATTCTGCTCTAAACAATGCGCGCTGCCATGACGACGACTCCGGTTCCCTACTTCCGGTTCGTACTGTATTAGCAGGGAGAGAATGAGTTCGGGCTCTGTAGTGATCTTTTTCTTTGTGATAGTTAGAAGCTCAGACCAGGAGACGGTGGAAGTTTTCCAAGCAGAAGTTCTTTATTGCTTGTTGGGTAGCTGCAGTCATTCCAACATCGTCTAACTTAAAGTAACTTTACATAGTATATTATAGGCATTTTAAGAGGAGGGACTTCTGAAGGTGGAGACAAATTCAAACAAAGCATGCAAATGTAGTACGAACACACCCTACTCTGAGGGCATTACCAATCCAATGGAATCAGCATAACTATTCAAATGCTGATAGTGGCCAGGAACTCTGGTTCCAAGAGCCATCCCAGAGCCATTAAAGAAAGTCTCAGTGATCAGACTCATTTAACTTACAATGGAGAAAACAGGATTTGCCAGATTCTCTTGCTGGAAACTGTTTCACAGCTGATATCATTAACCATCCTAACCTGAATTGCTAACTTCAACAAACAGAACTTTCTCTGTTTATATATGATAGTATTAGAAACTTAAATAAAACATTTAATAAATTTGTATTCCTTCAATTCCCCCTTTGGGAGTTCTAAATAACTCCCACATAATATACAAATTTAAACACTTAAAAGTTCATTCTTGTAACTTGCGTAAGTTACAGGCACATAGCTTGCTCTGTGTTGAGGTTTCTGCAATTGCATGTTGACACAGAAACAAAACATGCAATTCCGTGAGTCTTTTCTGGTTGGAACTGTGATTTTCTCGTGATCACTCAAGTTTCTGAACCATGAAGAATTATCTTCAGTCATCTTGGTGTAATTATGCTGAAAGATCAAGAATGTCTTGTTGGACCATCATGTTTGTGCACAAGTGAGTCCTGGAATGCAACCATCTTCGGATGTGACATGCACACTTTCTTTCCAGCAAACAAGGCATTTGTGACATATTCATCAGCTCTAAGAATATGTTGTTTCTGGAGTCCGGACTTTGTGCGATCTTCATGATGTGTAGTAGTAGGACAATCTTGATCATGTCGATGGATGACTGAAGATTTCGTCGTCTCTGCGTTGTGTATTTTTTTTTTTCTTTTCTTTATCCTTTTGTGATAGTTGGCTCGGAAGTCGTCTAGTTGTTTCTTGAGGTTATGTCTTCATACGCAGACGAGGAGGTCGGTGCATATGGGTCTCGGGTCAGCAAGTGGTACCTGCACAGAGGAAGAGAGAAAACAAAAGACAGGAGAGCAGTATTTGTTCAAACACTAGGGTTGTAAACTTTTTCCCGCGTCTGCTATTTTTGTTCCTTCTTTCCCTATTTTCTGAATTATTTTGACACCTAAATAGAACCAGTGAGGTAAGGATGGGCTAGTGGATGGGGAGGCCTATGAGGGAGTCTTCACCGCAGGGTTGGCCCCCGATTGCCTGTTGCAATCGGTTCTTCCTTGGGGCTCCTCACTGGTTCCGTGTCCTAACCTATCCCTGTAAGTGGGGGACAACTTTACAGTGTGACATTAGTCCAGGTTTTTTTCTTCCCTGACACAATCCTGCAGCTGCTGTAATCAACATCACTTAATGTGGTCCATGCCACTCTAATGGCTTGTTTCTGAGTTATTTTCAATTACTTGAGCTGAACCGTCAACAAACAACTCAAATTCTGAATTCTCTATGGGAATCCCTTCCACTTCCCTCGAAGGTGTGTATGTAAGCGCAACACAATCATGAGTCATCTCTCCTTCAGCCTCCAACACAAATTCAGTCATTGCAGACATCATACATGAGGATGGGTGAGTGACAGGTGCACGTTGTCATTCATCAGTGTGGACACTGCATGAAGGCATTTTACATTTACAGTCTGACCTAACACCATTACTGATGAAGGGCCTGTGCTGTAGCATAACATTTAAGGCTGTGAGTTTACTTAACCAGTGTTCCCCAAAGGAAGGGTGAGATTGTCACTTTCCTTTAGTTCTATTAAACAAAAATAAGTCTTTCATCTTTGTTGTAAGTTAGTGGGGAAATTAAGCACTCACAGCCCAAATGGTTAACAACTAAAACAGCTGCCCAACGAGCTTAATGACGAGGGGACAGGCTGCTTCAGAGCAGCCAGCAGGCTGAGCAGAAGCTGAGTTACATGGTTAGTTTCTCTAACATTCTTTTTGTTTTTTCTACATTCTTTTCCCCAATGTCCATGTTTGCCACAATAACAACAACTGCTGCCCTCTCTCTTAGGACATTTGCGTTTCTGTTGCTTCTCTGCGTTGACCTTAAAGGATGCTGCTGCAATGTTTACTCTCTCTTTAACATCAGAATCTCTTTCCCAAGTAGCTAACCTGTCTAGGTTACTTTGCAGGGTACTGGTAGCCCATGTGACGTCTAAGAAAGGCAATGCATTTCTATGCTCTGACAAAAGACCATCATACCATGTGCGAACTAATGGCCCATTGTCATTTAACACCTTCTCTGAAGTGTCTGCTATGCCACTGTAAGTTACAGCTGACTGACAAAATCTTTGAGTGTACTCACTAACATTCTCATGTTTCTTCTGTACACAACTAGTGATCTTTGACCAGTCCATGTTTGGTCCAACAATGTTTTTCAAAGCTTTCAGAACTCCCTCTCTCAGTTTATCTTTTCTGGCATGTTGTAGTTCAGAAGTAACAGCAGACTCAAAACTGTTGAATTCAGATTCAGTTAGAATTTGTGACATCAGCTGTGTGACTTCTGCCAACGACATGTCGTAAAGACGCATTTTACTGATCAATGCCCTTCTAAACTCAGAAAAATTTATTTGCACTGATGGCAAATTTTCAGCGATTCTCTCGATTTCTTTAGGACCTAAAGATAATTTGACTGCTTGTTTCTGCAGTATGGGGGTTACAGATTGAACAGAGTCAATGCCTTTTGCCCTAGTCTGAGCCTTTTGTCTTGCTCCACACACTTCAAATGCATTTACATCTTTATCTATCAAACCAGAATTTCTAGTGTTTTCTAGTCTACAGAAAGACTGTAAATCAGGATAGCTTTCATCTGACTGTTGGTCTTCAGAGTCACATTTGGTTGAGGCCTGATTATGGCTCACCTTTGTCTTGAAACAGGACACTTGAGTCTGCAATTGTTTGTTTTGTTCATTTAACTTATCAATACACCTAGTTTGTTCTTGTGCAATGGATAAGCTATATTCTCTATGGCAACAGATTATGCCTTTCATGTTTTTCTTTCTGATACATGCACCTAACACCTTCTTGCATTCTTCAATAGACCAAACTTTGTCTGGATCAATACCAAATTTCTTTGTCAAATCCAATCTAACTGACTCAGTCACTATGGAGTCCATTTTCTCTCCTAACAATGACTTGAACTCACTGTCTGTCCATAAAGGGCTTGCTAATCCACGTTTCTCAGTAGTTGGAATAAGTCTAGCATTCTTCCTAACCATTTTGTGGATTTCTTTGTTAGCAACTTAATAAAAAAAAACAAACTTCTCTCTATTATCTACAACAGAGGGTACAATCTTATTAGCACATGATGCTAAACAAACAAACACTAAAACTTCTCTGTTCAAAACAGAGGCTACACTTGTTAACACAGATCAAACTATTGTTAACCTTCCTTGGCAGAGCAAAGGGTAACACAAATTACTAGCACTTTACGCTAATCTTCCCTGATTGAATCAGAGGATACAAATTTCATCTCTAACAGAAAAACTTTAGAGGATAAATTAGTTAAACAAACTCTACAGCAGTCTGTTAACTTTTCTCTCTGGCGGCACAGAGATTTATACTGGTCATTCAGCGGTTCTTTGAATAGAGTGAAACTCACCGAATCGTTGTTTGTACTGAAAAAAATCTGTCTGGAACTTCAGTCAGAAAGGTGAATTCTTGTTGAGGTTCAGTTCTGGAACTCAGTTCGCTTTCTTGAGATCTTTGTTGCTTGAAGTTTCAAGATTCAGTCTGGAATTCAGTCAGAAGTTCATTCTTTGTTGAGATTCTTTGTTGAGCTTGAAGTTTCAAGATTCAGTCTGGAATTCAGTCAGAAGTTCATTCTTTGTTGAGATTCTTTGTTGAGCTTGAAGTTTCAAGATTCAGTTCTGGATTCAGTTGAGATCTTGGCTTGAAGTTCTGGATTCAGGTGAAGTTAATTCTATCCGGGTCACGGCACCATCTGTAGTGATCTTTTTCTTTGTAGAAAAGTTAGAAGCTCAGACCAGGAGACGGAGGAAGTTTTCCAAGCAGAAGTTCTTTATTGCTTGTCGGGTAGCTGCAGTCATTCCAACATCGTCTAAATTAAAGTATCTTTACATGGTATATTATAGGCATTTTAAGAGGAGGGACTTCTTAGTAGGTGGAGACAAATTCAAACAAAGTATGCAAATGTAGTACGAACACACCCTACTCTGAGGGCCTTACCAATCCAATGGAATCAGCATAACTATTCAAATGCTGATAGTGGCCAGGAACTCTGGTTCCAAGAGCCATCCCAGAGCCATTAAAGAAAGTCTCAGTGATCAGACTCATTTAACTTACAATGGAGAAAACAGGATTTGCCAGATTCTCTTGCTGGAAACTGTTTCACAGCTGATATCATTTACCATCCTAACCTGAAATGCTAACTTCAACAAACAGAACTTTCTCTGTTTATATATGATAGTATTAGAAACTTAAATAAAACATTTAATTAAATTTGTATTCCTTCACTCTACATGTGCTGTTGTTGGTTGTTTTAACAATTCAAAGAAGATAATTTTTTTAGAAACTGAGTGCTTTGAGCATAAGATAAAAAGGAGAGAATGCCCATGTCCGGTTCCGTATCAGCTAATATTCAAATGCCAGAGAGTAACTTAGACGTTTTTGGTTAGCTGCGCTAAAACTGAAGCATCCACCGAAAAATGTGTATGTCTGTTCACACCATTTTGTTGACAAACGCCTAATACGTTACCAGTAGGGATGGGCATTTCAAGCAAAAATAATATTCAGAGATCGCTGGGTATTATTCAATTATTATTCGAAAATCGCACCCCTCCATCACATGCACGCACACATGCATGTATAGGCTACACACCAGAGCATGTGAGCAAAGCAGAGCGGTGTGACGCTTAAATATAAGTTAAAAAAAACTAAAACATACGTTTTATATTTATGTTTCACAATATAATGTTTTTTTATTTAATCTATGTTGATTATATGAAAAGGGAACCGCATGAGATGAGTCAGATAGGATCAAGATGCCCAATACATCAGAAAACATTTGGAATGGGTCAGACATGATTTTGACCACTTATTAAGTTTTGTTTTGTAGAAAGCCTTTCTTTAAAGTGAATTTCGTTTAGTATAAATTGTATCTTCATTTTAATCAATGTTTCATCAACAAATTGCCTGGAATAATAAATAAGAAGCAAATATAGTAGACAATACAATCAGGACACGGAGGCGCGGGCGCGTGAACTGGAGCGCGTCTCATTAATCATCCGAAACTCAGCGTATAAGATTTGCCTCAAAGACCTGAGAAGTATATATAGGCCTATAGAAAGCTTAAAATGTCTACTTTTAAACAAAATAATTAAAAACGAACAGAAATGGGCTGCTTTCTGCTTCATTCGTATGAAGTGTGCATTTCTCTCTATAAGCGCGTTCACTGCTGCGAAGATGGCGAGTCTGCATCGTCAACTTTATCTTTGCAGTCGACACAGAAAACACTAGTTTATTAATAAACAATTCATGTTTCATGAATCATGCATAATCATTACTTTTGCCGTTTTTTGTGGCAAGCTTTATGCGTGCGTTGAGATGCGGAATAGGCAATATAATTATGACAACGCTCATTATGGTTTAGCATTCTCTCCCATATAGTATAACATCCAACCCAACTTCAGTCGTGCACGGGCAGCCCTACTTATTTCACATATTTTCTAACCAGCACATCACTGCGGGCGTTCTGAGCGAGCGGCGCTAATCTTCATAAAGCTTCGAACCGGAAAAGGACAACTGGCTTCCGGTTCAAACCCGCTATGAATCATGGGTAAATTCGCTAACCAGGAAAAAGGTGGATACACAATGTATAAGCCCTCACATTGTTCCAGTCGCGGTATCGTAGGCTACGCTATCCAAACATTGGCAAAGGTGCATTATCGCCACCAACTGGGCTGGAGTGTCTATTATTCAAGCTCTCAACGGAAGAATGTCCGGTTGTGAGGCGTTTGGAAAAATAGGTCCACAGTTTTACAACGAATGGTAAAACACCTGTTGGAAAGCATCTTTCGCAGCGATTGTTGTGTGAGCATATCAGTGAACACCCCAGACCACTCGGTGAGTTTCATGTCTTTGTAAACTAAAGTGTAATGCGTTTTATGAATGATTCTTGCAGTGCCCCTATGAAACCATTGTGGAGGTGGGGGGGTGCTACCAAAGAAACCTAAAATTCTCGGGACAGCAGCATTTGTCCAAATTTCAATCTTAACCGTTCTATTTCATCAGAAACGATCTTAAAACAGGGCTTTAAGTGTAAAATACCGAACTTGTCCTTTAAAACAACTGATCTTTCCAACACTGAACTAACGAGACGTCTGAATCGGTGTATAACTAATCGGTAACACTTTACAATAAGGTTTCATTTATTACATAAATTACATAAAAAGTACAGTTTGCTTACTCTGGTCAGCACTCTTTATTCATTACTATGTATTGTCTCGCCAGGATATGCCAGGTGATGGACTGGAGCAACCAATGGCCATCTTAATCAGTGAGACAGACACCAGGGTTCTCATTGAGGGCACAGAGGTCCTCAGTAACGTGTCCTCAACCGCAGCTGCTGTAGCAATGTTATTTGGACTGACATATGTGCTAAACCTCAAGTATCCAAAAGAACTGAAATTCCCTTTGAGTTTTTTCAGAAAGTGTTGATGGAACTTGACACAAGAAAAATGACCCCCAAAATATGTCGCCTCTGCACTCTGCTGTCAATAACTGACTGACAGCCTCCATTTCAGTGCTTTGATGAACACACACACACAAACACACAGGATGGCAGAAATGCCCCCAGTCACCACTACATCGTAATAGTAGTTCAGTAGTTGTTTGTTGTTTATTGGATGTGGCAATATCTATGTTTTGTATTTGATTTACATGTATTTCTTCTGCCAAAAATGTTAATTCCAGAGAGAAGCAGACCAATTGTTTTTAGGTATTTGTTCTTATTTCTTATTCTTGTTCTCATATGATATATTCACATTTTAATACTGCTATATATGAAATTCAACTTGAAATGAACTGATTATTTGAACTGTCTCAGAATTACATTTGTATTTGTAAAACAATGTTTGTTTTGCCAAAAAAAAGTCTAATCTTAAAAACAGTGATTTTCATACAAGATTTAATAAATATTTAATAGAATGTTTGATCTGACTCATTTAAGATATATATATATATATATATATACATATATATATATATATATATATTGAGAGAATATTGCCTTTTATATTACTTGCAATGAATACATATTTAGATAAAGTCTGTTAAAAACCTTTTTTTTTTATTTAAGCCAATTTAAAATATTGATTTACACCAAATTCAGAAAAGAGTTTGCATGAAATCAAGTCTGTTAAAAAACATTTTTTTTTTAATTTAAGCCAATTTAAAATATTGATTTACACCAAATTTAGAAAAGAGTTTGCATGAAATGCAGAAAATTAGTTTGAACTGAATGGTTTCTGAACATTAGGTCAATGTAAAATCTTTATTGTGAATGGTTACTTCAATTTTATTAAGTTAATCCAATGTTTCACTTTTTACAGTGTACACCGTACATAACTTTCTAAATCAGCCATTGCAATAATCAAATGTGGGCTAGTTAGAAGATACAATCGAAGCATAAGAAGTTCAACTAAGATGACGAAGCAGATGCCAGTGCTCAAGCAGATGATGAAGTACACCTATTCAGCATTCAACCTAAAAATAACACTGTTAGAAATTACCAGCATTTCACAATAATTAACAGTATTATTTTACAGTAACTTGTTGTAATTAAGTTTCCCTGTAATATCCCAATGAATACCTGTAAAAACTACAGTATCCTTGGATTTTACAGCATTTAACTCTTATTTTACAGTAAAATCTTGCAATCTAAAACCTGCTGTTATATCACAACAAGGTCTGTAATATCACAGCAACACAGTGAAAAAAATTAAGGATTTCACAGCATTAAACAGTATTATTACAGTGAAATATTGTATTGAAATATGCCCTGGGAAGTCACATGACATAACCGAACTGTTTTGAACTGAAGGCTCCTTCGTGTCCCTTTTCTATTCCGGGCTGAATGGAGAAGGTGAGCAGCATGCATGTTTGCAGCACTTACACCCATGTTATTTTAATATGATAATAATATTTACTTTCAAATAAACGTTTATCGCATGACACAGTTCACATTTTGTTAGCAAGTGCTCGGAATTGTTGAAAGTTCTCTCACAGCATTTGCTAATAGTAGTAATGTTAGTAATGACGAGAGTTTCGCTACAATTTTTCATGTCACTATCACCGTTTAGACAAATCTGGTGTTTATAAAGTTTATAAAACCAATGATGGGACAAACATTACTATTTATGTGTGCACATTTCTGTAATTAGTCAAGGTTATCATAGATTAGCAGGGCTAACCGTTAGCTGTTTAACTTTAATAACTTTGTGATTCAAGCGGTCCATGAAAAAATATTTTTCCAGCGGATATCCTAGTTACAACATGACTGAGCTAACTAGAGTAAGTTAGTCTCATGTCGTGTTCGACAACGGGAGGGTTTTAACACTAGGGTTCCCACTTGTCCTGATATGAATGACTAATAATTGTAAAAGTTGTAAATGCACTTTACATTGAGTGAGCAATCTCAAAGTGCTACAGAAAAAAAAACACTATATATATACCACTATCATTTTTGACATACGGCTAAAATTAAATTACAATGATCAATGATCATAATTTGCATTTAAACTGAAATTCTTATTGTTGGTTGCCTTTGTGTAATTTCTCCTTTTTCTTTTCTTTCCAGGTCATCAGAGGGCGAGGCTAACCATCCTGTTCAGTGTCAGGCAGGCTTACCATCCTGTTCAGTGTCAGGCAGGCTTACCATCCTGTTCAGTGTCAGGCAGGCTAACCATCCTGTTCAGTGTCAGGCAGGCTAACCATCCTGTTCAGTGTCAGGTAGGCTAACCATCCTGTTCAGTGTCAGGCAGGCTTACCATCCTGTTCAGTGTCAGGCAGGCTAACCATCCTGTTCAGTGTCAGGCAGGCTAACCATCCTGTTCAGTGTCAGGCAGGCTCACCATCCTGTTCAGTGTCAGGCAGGCTCACCATCCTGTTCAGTGTCAGGCAGGCTCACCATCCTGTTCAGTGTCAGGCAGGCTAACCATCCTGTTCAGTGTCAGGCAGGCTAACCATCCTGTTCAGTGTCAGGCAGGCTAACCATCCTGTTCAGTGTCAGGCAGGCTAACCATCCTGTTCAGTGTCAGGCAGGCTAACCATCCTGTTCAGTGTCAGGCTAAGAGTGAGGAGAAATAGATTAGGTAGGTGACTAGTTAGCATGCACCACAATGTTCAACTGTAAATTCGTTGGCTGTGAGCATGTGTCTGAGAATGAGTGTAACTATGTTCAGCACACAAAACTGCATAACAATGCCCCCAATTATCACTACCAGTGTGGGGTGCCTGACTGCTCACGGAGGTACAGAAAACACACGGGACTGCAAATTCATATGTATAGGCAGCATAGGTCCTACCTGCAG
>JAVALU010002343.1:0-25000 GCA_030770095.1 Gila robusta | reverse complement strand
ATACCTATTCATGAAGCAGTAAATATGAATAGAGTTCTGCTGAAGAGGAGATTTCTACTGGCAGGAGAAACAGGTCGACCGGCACTAGAAAAGCCCTGTGTGTGTGTGTGTGTGTGTGTGTGTGTGTGTGTGTGTGTGTGTGTGTGTGTGTGTGTGTGTGTGTGTGTGTGTGTGTGTGTGTGTGTGTGAGAGAGAGAGAGAGAGGGTCTTCAGAGAAACGCTGGGAACGAGTTATTAATTATGAAGCCAGGCTCACAAAACCACCTCAACACTCCTCCATCTCCTTACATTCATTCCCCAACACACACACACACACACACACACACACACCTGAAGCTGAAGTGTAATAACCCAGCTGGTGTTCAGAGGCACCGGAGAGGACACGGTCTGTAGATCACACATAGAGATCGGCATGGTGTTATTTCAGTTAGCCTAATAGCTGGTATGATTTTCATTGAGAGATGATCTTATGGAAAGTAACCCATGCCAATCTCTAGGTATGGTGAAGGGTGTGTGATGATGTGGGATATTTTAATTCCAAAGGCCAAGGGAACTTTATCAGGATGCATAGTATCCTAACTTTATCAGTATCCTAACTTTATCAGTATGCATAGTATTAAATAAAAATCTGCCTGTCTCTATGGGAATTTAACATAGGGGTGTACTGACTTATGCAGCCTGTATTTTAAGGAAGAACATTTATTTATTTGCGATACATTATACATTCACAAAGAAAATTGGTGTCCTTAAAGGTTGGATTTTTCCTCATTTTTTAAATTAAGGCATTAAGATCAATTTCCAAAAGTTGGGGATATTCAAATTAATTAACCAATCATACCATTGATCAGCTCTGCCAAACTTGGATGTCTTTTTTCCAGTAATAAACAAACATTGTTAAGTTGTTTTGATTGATACTGTGAAGCAGCTTTGATACAATCTGTATTGTGAAAAGCGCTATATAAATATATTTGACATTTGATATCATTCACATTTAGTCTTATTGCAAAACATTGAATTGTAGCTGAATATCATGAACACAAATCAACAGGCTAAAGAACACTTACACAAGGAGCGTTTGCCTGTGGTTTAAAAATTACATAGAAAAACAACTAGCCTAACTAATATACATTTCAAGCATTATTAAAGACAAGTAAACACTCAGTAATTAAAAAAGAACATTAAAAATTAGCAATCGCACAAATAAACACAACTGAACAAAGATACGACTGAAATAAACAGTGTATTAAGATTTTCTGGTATTCAGGTTCAGAAACTAATAACTATAAAATAACTGCAGTTTATGAATAAAATATACATTACAAATATAGTTATAATAAAGTTATTCAGTCAAGAACGAGTGAATTTTCTCTTTGTCTTCTGTTGTTTGATTAGTGTTATTATAGAGACGCAGAAGGAATATTAGGCTCCTGTCACTTTAAGAGCTGCACAGATCCAATATACTGATACACACACGTGTGCAGCACAGATTCATCTAGTACTTGAATGGTTTAAAGTCTTATTGAAATGCTCACAAATGAATCGATAAGAGGAATCAAAATTTGTATTTTATAACAAGTATCTGATTCCTGACCTCAAGTATTCGATTCCTAACCCTAGGGACAACTCTAAATGTAGTGGACTTGAATCCAATCGAACATCTCTTCATGACCTCAACATGGCTGACAATCCACATTCAACCTGACAAAGCTTAAGATGATCTGCAGAAGTGAATGGTAGAAAACCCCCAAATCCAGGTGTGCAATGCATGTCGCATCAGACCCAAAAAGACCTGAGGCTGTAATTAAGTCTGAATACGTGTGTCAAAGGGCACTGTATCTCCATACAATCATTTATCTCTACTCCCATTGTCAACCATTGAAATTACATTTTAATCTTCAGGTCTGGAGTCATTTTCCAGGAATATGGGTAGTAAATACGTAGTACATCGCTCTATGAATGAAGACTCCACCAGGGCGAGACAGAATACATTACTGACCAATCAAAATGAAACAACATAAACCAGCATCAATTATCAAACGATGGAAAGAAAGCTTATATTACTGAAAAACAGCATATGTTACCAACATATGGGAACACCATACACATCAGGGTTGGGTATTGTCAAATATCTCAAGAAACCATAGACAATGTGGTGCCTCACAATTCAACAATGCAAAAAAAAAAAAAAAAAACACATACTAATCTCTCTCATTGCTGGCCAAAAGGAAGTACATCATCACTTTAGTAATTTCAGTGTTTCTGTAACCTTTCTGGTGCAAGCTCTAAACTACTAAATAAAGGTAGTCATGTTAAATGTGCAAAACTTACCATAATGATGAACGTAACAGGGCCGATGAAACTCCAAATGAAATGATTATCAACCCTCAACCAACAGCTGGAAAGAGGGAACAAGATAATTACCACCACTGAAGCAATTACTTACAACCATGAACACACTGCAACGTTTTGAGTGACAACCACTTCCATTGGACGGAATTAAATCCCAAAACCGGGTTTCCCAACCTTGTTCCTGGAGGCACACCAAAAGTAAACATTTTCGATGTCTAACTAATCTGACCCTCCCAATACAGGTTTTGGAGTTTATTAATATTAATGCCATAATAGATAGATGTAGGTCTGTATCTGCATTTAAACGGCAAGACCCAAAGCACAGATCTATATTTTGATATCAACAAAGAACATTACTCACGCTTTCCTCGTCCCATAGCTCTTATAGTCGATGGCTGCCGAAATGCCAACCACCACACAGGGGAACAGGTATCCAGAGGCGTAGTAGTATTTCCGTCGAGAGAATTCACTCTCAAAGACCTCCACAAGCATGAGGAACAACTGAACGCCCTCCAGACACATCCAGGAAAACGCAGCAAGAAAGAAGAAATGCAGAGCTCCAGCAATCACAGAGCAAATCATCTGCACAGAGAGATAGTACAGGAGTTTAGTCTTCAAAGATGTTTATAGAAGACCTTTATTCACCAAAAATGTTATCTGAGACAAAACTACTGGTTTGGAAACTGCTGTTATAACATCTCTCATTTTTAATTTGTATCAAAAAAGTTTTCTTCCAAACTGTTATGAGCTTTATCCCTGTAGTGTGTGAATAAAACTCACTAAGTGAGTATCCTAACCCATTTTGAAACTCTATTCATAGTCAGTAGCAGGGCTTGACATTAACACCCGCCAGCCTGCCAAATGTGTGTGTGTTTCAGCAGCGGCGTGTAACGCAGTCACTCCTACAGGACACTCTGGCGAGTTGAATTTTAGATACTGTACAATATATTTTTTTTTAATTGTAGTCTTTTTAAAAAGGCATCTAAAATAATAAACTAAGCGCAATCAAGTGTTGTCAAAAATATAGATTTTCGATACATATCGATACCGTAATATCTAAAACTCTTCCGCAGGATACACGATACCAGCTGCACGTTCTCGCTCTCTAATCCGACAGCGAGTGACACACAAACCCTTTAATCACTCATTTCATTTGTTCCGGATGCATATTGTTGGTGTTACAGGGCTTGAATTTGGGCGTGGGGTTGTGCGTATTGTGTATAATTTTCTCATTCCCGCAGATTTTGTACTCACACCAAAGTGAGTGCACATAAATGCAAGTATATTGGCTATATAAAACAGTATAATGCATCCATGCATCAGATCTTAAAGTGACAGCAGCGTAATATACCGGCCGCAAAATTATGAGATAATATTAAAAATATCTATATGGCAGTTTTTCCCCATGGTATCGATGTCAAAATTGTGGCCAGTGAAAATGCTGAATGGCTAGTGACTTTGGAAAACCACAAGCCGCAGTGGCTGATGAGCAAACAAGTTAATGTCAAGCCCTGGACAGAAGCATCGTTAAAAATCCTTCAGCGATCAAATTACTTGGCCAAATACTGCACCTCATGAGAAGTGAATGTTAAAGGATTAGTTCACATCAGAATTAAAATTTCCTGATAATTTACTCACACCCATGTCATCCAAGATGTTCATGTCTTTCTTTCTTCAGGATGACCTTTCAACGTGATTACGTAATGTGTGGCGCATCACAGCTAGTGCAAGACCAGCATTTGTGGTTAAAAGTATATGAATGTTTATGTTTTTTATAAAATGTCCGCTGGTTTGTCTAGATCAGACTCTTATTCCTCGGCTGGATCATGTCGAGACTTTGAAGCTGCACTGAAACTCACATTTGGACCTTCAACCCGTTGGACCCCATTGAAGTCACTATATGGAGAATTTCTTTTCGACTGAAGAAAGAAAGACATGAATATCTTGGATGGTGTGGGGGCGAGTAAATTATCAGGAAGTTTTAATTCTGAAGTGAACTACTCCTTTTAGGTGCTCACACTATTTAGAGGTTGGCGAGTTGCCTTTCTGTTGGTCTCCAGAAGGCATTTCTACTCAATCCCATCATGTGGCTGTGGGTTGTGCTGGCTCATGTTGGCGTGCATGTGATGCCTATAAATATTGCAGCATACTAGGGTTGAGACTGGTATATTACAAAAACATTTAATTCAATACAGTTACAGTTTATTTGTTTGGCTTGTTTCACAAGCGTTTTGGATATTTTGATTAAGGAAGAAATACCCACCGGAGGATCGGTCATGTTGATGCCCACAAGAAAGAGAAGCTCTGCAATAAAGAGGTTGATGCACAGGTTCTTGTGGATGGTGTTGCGGTCACTCTGAAGGCCACGGAAGAAGCAGAAGGTGAAAATGCTAATGGCGAGGCAGACAAGCGAGACGGCGATGCCCATCCGTGTGATGACTGTCAGCAGGAGCTCGTGAGCGCTCCCCTCACCCTGGAAAAGTACAGATTAACATTAGCATTTATGCCATGTTCTACTTAACTCTAACGCTTCACTTGTCAGAATATGAGTGAGAATTGACTTTTTGTTTTTGAATGTGTAGAGACTTGAAAACCTGGCCCAGTTTCAAATGCAAAAAAAATAAATAAAACGTAATTAGCTTTTCCAGTAAATGTACCACATCTGCTAGTCACACATGCATAGGCTTTCCATCTTGTTTATGTATTTCTACTATTTACACATCAGCAACAAGAGTCCATTAAAACTGGGCACTTCCAGCGGAGACAGTTACATAGATTACAATCGAAGCTTGACAGCAGATCTTAAATAAGACCGTTCAAATCTCCTAGTGCTTATATCATCCATCTTACATCTTTGTTCACACTGAGCATCAATACAGATTTTAAAAAAATTAATAAATATTGCCGAAGACTTTTAAGTTTGACAAAAAGTTCTATTCACACATCGTCAAAACAAAAAACAATACTGTTAAATTTACTGAAGGGTGTTTAGCATGAAAACACCAACAATTGGCTTGTATCTTCAATGACACTGTATTAAACTATGACTGTTTAAATCAGGACAATCTTGAACCAATGTTTAATTGATACATATTTTGATTCGTTATTAGGACTAGGGCTATGTCCACACTAGTGAGATTTCGATTGTCGTGTTTTGGTAGCGTAATAGTCATATGATAGGGGCTTGACGAATTGGGGAAGGACACCTAATCAGGGAGCGAATGAGGACAGCCAAGCCTTCACTTTCAGAAGTCTGCGTTTTGGTCCATCTACACTGAAACGCAACTCCAGAGTTTTCAAACTAAAACAGGGTCTGCAGCATTTCCAAAAGTCTCCATTTTCGAGGGTCGAAAACTCCGGAGTACTGTAGATGCCAGGCGTAACCGTAGCAGAAGTTATGCGTTTTAAAACCTAAATTCACTGGTGCAAACGTAGCCTAGGTACTACAATCCCTGTGGATCAGACTTCCATTTAAACTAGGGATCTTCTGATGCTGGGCAGAAAGGTTAAAGGTTTTTATTGAGACATATCTTTAGTAGGGTTTAGTTTAATACACCCTCTGCTCTGTTGAGGCAGACCCACCACAGGCTCAGATGTGTGTCCTACAGCAATTTGCTAGCTCCTCTTTATCTTTAGTAGTTTCTCAGAGAGTGCACCACTGCCATTACACAAAGTTTGCCATCTAGTTTAACAAGCTGATCAAGCTCAGATGCACGTCTGCCATTTCAACACTAAGAGGAGCCATCTTGAAACAAGCAGTGGGCTGATCGAGCTCAGATGCATGTCTCCAAGACACTGTTTGGTCTCTTACAGTGCTCAATTGTTGGGCCTTGTGTGTGGCTCCTCCTTTTCAGCCATAGCCAATGACTGCTTCGCATGGTGGCCTCCAAGAATGCCTTTATTGCTGGTCTACTGGACAACTCCTATTTTCCACCACAGGTGTTTCCAGGTAATTCCTCCCATCTCATCCAGCAGTCTTGCTTGGCTTGAGATATGGCTTTAGCTATCCCAGTCACTTCTTGATGGTAAACATCCTCCACCACAAGTTCAGCACATTCAGCTGCTGTTGCCTTCTGCATGGTGGGCTTCGCCTGAAACCCATTCTTCCTTGTTGTACCTGACCAACAATGTCCCGGTGTAAAAGGGCTGATTTTGTGCCATGGACCGCTAATGCTGGATTGCATTTCCTTCCATTATGATTGGAGCAGGCTCTCCCGCTACAATATCCTTGGACTGTCTGAGTATCATGTCTAACTTAACTTTGGCACATATGTTGTCCTCGGCAAGGTTAGTAATTGTGAGTGAAATGACCCTGTTTCCATACAGTCCAATCATGCTGAGACATCTTGGTAATCCAAGCAACTTTCTCGTGTGTGAGCCAATCAAACAGTCCAGCTTGCTGACCTGTGAAAGGGAGACTTTGCACAAGGTAACTGGCCAGAAAGACAGGGCAGATGAAACTTTGGTTCCTCCAATTTGGGCTGCTGCCCTGTCTGTCCTGGGTGAGCGGTACTGTTCATGTGCTTGAGGCCAGGGATTATATCCTCCCTTATTTGTTTCACTTACATGTTGTTTAGGTTCACATCAGACCAGCATCCAAAGCTTTTAATTGGTATCACCAGCATTTTAAACTGTAAAACAATGCTGTAAAAAACTACCAAATTCTGACAGTAACACTGTTTTCCACTAAAACAGTAATGTACTGTAGAAAACAAAGCATTCTGGGCAATAATTTGCACAGTAAGCAACTGCTGATATTTTACAGCCAATTTTCAACAGTAGTCTACTGTATTTACATTGAGTGCATTGAGTGCATGAGTTTGATCATGAGTTTTTGATTACAAAGTCTTCGCCTATCCGTGTTCGCGGAGATCATGACAGGAATATATGTGGAAAATAGAAGAAAACTAATCGGAAACTAAACTGGACGTTTTTGTCGGAGTGTTTTCTCTCTCATCCAATTCACTCAAACAGTGACTGATGAGCTGGAACTGAACAAGCCGGACTAACGCTCGAGAGTGATTATAAACCCAGTATACAGCCTGATGGTTTGGCCGTCTAGTGTTCGTTAGCGGGAGAAAAAAACAACAACTAAATAACTGGTCAAATCTGTTCTTAAACATTATTGATTATTACACTTTTAAAAAACGCAATTCCGTTTAACTGTATAAGATGTATAACAGAGTTTGAGTTTGTATTCTTTTCTGCACTTTTTCTTACTCGCATAAATTTTCATGTTGCTTTTACTCTTGTCTATATTTTTGTCCATTATAAATAAATGTTCACCTTTGTATTAGCCCATTACTGTTGTCTGTAATTTTACAGCAGTAATTTCCTGTGTGATTTTAATTTCAAACTATTTAGTTTCCCTTTTGACCTAGAGCTGTGTTGCCAAATAGACCCAAATTGGGTTGTTTTTATTCAGATTTAAAGTGTATTGTAAATTGAAATAATGATATAATGACCCCCAGAACGGAATTTGGACCATACCCCAAAACATAATATGAAAAAAATATCTACGCAATATGTTTACATATAGGCAGAACATATTTTACTGTCATAATGGGAAAATAATACATCTATCCACTCTTTGTGCATTAAAAGCATATTTACCACACACATTTCTGCAATTTCAAAGAACTTAAAAATAGTGTCATGGTACAATGGCAGCAAAGGGTTTTTAAAAAGACTTAATATTCAATGAAAAATTACATTTCAATGCTGGATTTGTTGAACACAACTATAAGCTGATTTCCTTGCATTTCTGGGGGCTGAAATCAATTACTTTATTACACAGCTTATATTTAATAAGTGAATATTTAAGTTGAAAAAAATTCACACAGTTTTGTTTTTGTCAGTTCAACAAATATTAACCAGCCTAAATTCAGTTTGTTTTGTTTTAAAAAACACCATCTTTATCATTTCATATTTTGCTTTGTAAATTCACCTCCACAACACTGCTTTTGATTACCGTATACAAGACTTTAGTCATTAATGTATTTCCATAACTGTGCTTTAAGCTGCAGTTGCAGTGATGCACTACAAAACCCATCATTTCCACATTCATTACAGCTTAAACCATTGCTACGCTCTCTTTTCATAGTGTTTGGTGTTATCAGACAACAGCTACTGCTGTCATGTCAAACTGACAAAACTGCATTGTTCCCAGAAATATACTAGCGACACAAGAGCTTCATTCACCAAAGTAGAATAAGAATTATTATTAAGAACATGCTCCATTATATTCATTTGTTCTGTTGTAGAAATACGAAAGCTCAACATGACTCAGTATGGTTACAGTCAAACTAAAATTTATTCAGACACCAGATATTATTTTTTATATTTTTTTTACTAGTGGGTGCAGGACACTATAGTTCATTTATGTAAGTGAGGATAGCAAAATAAAGTAAACTGTGACATATTATACCCAAAAATTCTTCATACAGTGACTACCAGTAAAATGTATACAAATTTGGGTCCAAAAATGATTCAGACACTTTGACCTGATCATGTTTTTCTTCAGTGTTTTTCTTTAATTGCTAATGCACCTTTTTACACCACAGACTGAACAACATGAAGCATTGCTTGGTGATTGGTTGAGCTAAACTGGTCAATTTTCTAATTGTGTAGTTAAATTGAACAGCTGACAGATATTCAACATAATTCATGTGTGAGAGTCTAACAGAAGGACGGACAAAACCAGTGAAATATCAACTGATTTAATAACTCTGAGTTCTTGTCATATTTTATTACCATTTTTTTTTAACTATAGCGAATAAACTGTGATAATGTGAGAAATGTTGATGGTGTCTGAATAAATTTTGGTTTGACTGTATATGAAAAGCATGGAGAAAGCAAAAAATGACTTATAATTACTGTACATAACTGAACTACATGTAGATTTCCTCTACTGGACGTCCCAGCACAGGACAGGTCTGGGACCCACTGGTTACTCACCGCATGTGCATCTCGATGGGCCATCAGGATTGCAAAGTTAGTCAGGTGACTGCAGGAACAGGTGGTGTGAGTCTTGTTTGTGTTGAGGAGTTTGCAGCCTTGTGTTGACCAGGATCCTATCATGCTCCGCTCCGAATAGTTCCAGAACGAGCAGTTTGGGTTGAAGTAGTTCTCAGTCTGATGAATGAAGAAACCGGTCATTTTATTTGCACGCGACTTAACAGATTTAACCCTCTTAATAACAAAGGCACATAACGTCTTACATCCAAGTGCTCCAGTGTGAAGACGACTGGCTCGGACACGAACACGCGGCTGGACTCTTTGTTGATGGAGGCGGACAGGATGTGTGAGTTGACGGTCAGCGTGTGGTTTCTGACTCCGCTCTCGCCCATCAGTCTCACCGTGGCGTTCTCCGTACTGAGGAAATGCCCCAAGTGCTTATAAAGGACAAACACCAGCTTGGCAATGCCTTGAGTATATAACCAATGAGAGAAGATACCATGTTATTACATGTTGGATTGTGACAAACAGACAAACCTCGTTGTGATTGACAAACAAACAAACAGAACTTGGCTTTAGGGTTTCTTTCCTTCTTAATAAAATATCTACTACATTTTCTTTCTTATTTTTAACTTTCTCTCTCAGGTCAACTACTGTCATAACTAGGGATGGGTATCGAGAACCGTTTCCAAATTTCCAAGAACCGGTGTTTCGATAAGAAATGCGCATTTCGATTCCGCTTATTGGTTCCTGTGTGCATTTTAATGTGATTTAAACCAGTGGTGCACAACTCCAGTCCTCGGGACCCGCTGCTTTGCACATTTTGTACGTCTCTCTTATCTGACACACTCAGTTCAGATCAAGGAGTCTCTCCTAACGAGCTGATGATCTGAATCAGGTGTGTTAAATAAAGAGACATACAAAATGTGCAGAGCAGTGGGTCCCGAGGACTGGAGTTGAGAACCACTGATTTAAACCATTCAAGCACAAAAGAGTTACGCGCTGTTTTCTGTGCTGCACACACATCCAAAACGTGGGCACAGAAGAAGTGATTTTTATGTGATTTTATACCTATACTGTTACACATGCAGCACAGAAAACGTCTCGCGCTTGAATGGATCCGTGCAGCTCTTAAAGTGACAGCGGCCTAATATTCCTGCCTAATATTTGTAACGTTCCTTGTGTAAGTGTTCTTTAGCCTGTTGATTTTTGTTCATTATATTCAGCTACAATTCAATGTTTTGCAATAAGACTTCGAATGTGACTGATATCTAAGGTTTTTTTGTTTGTTTGTTTTTTACCTTATTGGAATGGTATTTGAAAAGAATCTGAATCGCTAAAATTCAAACGATTTACCCTATTTCTTACCACTAATTTTATTAATCATTTAATAATTTTAATGGAACCGAAATCGGAGACGTTAGGCCGAACCAGAACCGGAAAATGTCTTGTGATTCCCAACCCTAGTCATATCAACAGATCGAAGAGAACATTAGTTATTACAAGCTTTTTTTTTTTTTTACCAGTACCCAGAAAACCAACACATGTTGAAAGGATAAACAAAGGTATGTTGTTTATTACAGCTAGCTATAGTAACACAAGAATGCATGTAAAGTGGATAACAGTAGCTTGCAATGCAAAGTACTTGTGCAGAGTGTTTATGGCCTTTATTACATCCTACAGTTCAGGAAATCATTGACTTCATTAACTAAGCTTCTGAAGTTCCTTCACTCAAGCATAACCTCGCATTTAATTACCGTTTTTACTGTTTAGCTTGACCATGTTTGCTGAGAGTTGAATTGTGGCTCCTCTTTTGCTGGTCTGTGGAAATCTGAAGTCCTGAATTTGGCCATCGGTGCTCAACACATACACATCCAAAACTGAAAGAAGAAAGAAATCATATATATATATATGGATATATTTTTTAAACAAAATACTAAACAATTGCAGTTGCATAAACTGCCCGGGAAGTTTTCTCACATTCTTCTGTCAGATGGAAATTAAGAACCGTTTCTCTGTTTCATTAAGCCTACGTGAAGTAATTTAATTAAAAAAAAAAAAAAAAAACATTGTGCACATAAAAGAGACTGAATTGAGAAGAAGCAATAGAATTGTTTTTCAATGTTTCCTAATGCTCCTCAGGCCACAGCCAACCAATACTACATTTGCACCACATCATATCATGTTTAAATGAGAGGCAGAGAATAAAAAAAAGGTGTATTCAATAATGCAAGCAGAGAATGTTTTCACTTTAACACGTTACTTAACTTGTGCCTAAATCTAAGAAGAAAAAAAACGTATTTAATATCTTCTACTAAAGTCGGCACCTTTAACTGAAAGATGGCGTTGTTTTGTCAGCCGCCACTGAGTATTGTGATTTCTGACATTCGTTTTCCTTTTGATGTGAAAGCAAGAGATCTGACAGCTACTAGACAGACCTGGTTTAAAACAACAACACAAATCAAAGTTTGAGGTGAAAATCAAGGGAGTGGAAAAGCTTTGAGGCAAGGTTTAACCCAGTAACCCAGAGGACTGTACAGTGAACCGCCAGATGAGTGCACAAAGCTGACTTATATGAATGAGATCACGTTACTAATAAATTCAGCTGGCAGAGTCTGGCTTGGATTTTACCATTGAATGGTTGAAGACGTCACATGCTGAGACCGGAGCTAAACCGATTTGGTTTCAGCACTTCACCAGTGATGAATGCACTTATGAAATAATACAAACAGAAAAATATCAACCTATTAACACACACTCAAGGTGTAAGCTCAACCTAAATTTCTATGGACTCCACCCTGATGCCTGTAAGCACTTTACCACAACGTAATCATTCTAATTGTTGGTGATTTTAAAATTTAAAGATGACCTATTTTGCCCTTGCTGTTGTTTTTGTGTTCTTCTAGAACAGGTTTTCCTGCTTGAATGTTGATTATTTTCCTCATATTCTCCATTGTTGCGGCTCCTCTCTTCCCAGTCTGTCAGTAACGCTCTGTTTACTTCCTGTCTCTATGAAGCCCCTCCTTCTGAAAAGCACACTGTGCTCTGATTGGTCGGCTGGAGCAGTGTGTTGTGATTGGTCGAGCGCTTCGAGTGTGTTTGGGAAATGTCCCGCCCCTTACCATAACCGCCAGTTTAACACACTACTAACTAACTCAACTAGGCCCCGCCCCTTTATTCTGCGTATGAATTATTATAATGAGGAATATTGTGACGTGTTCGTTCCCGGAAGAAACTCAAGACTACAATGGAGGCGTTTCAGGGAGTTCAGAAACACTGACGCTGATATAGAGAAGAACTGGAGCTTTTTCACTCTCAAACAACAACATTACACACTAAAGAACGATTAACATGGAGAAACGCAGAACAGCTCCTCTTTAAAAGGTTGCTTTGATTATGCCTTCTGTTTTACAATCATTCATATTATTTCGAATATAAAAACTAGTACACAAAAAACATTTAATTTTTAACTTTGTGAGAGGTTAAGATGCCATTTTTGCGGTTCCTCATGGTCCGATTTGTTAAAATTTAGAATAGCAACTGTACATGGTCACTTTAATGTCTGAGAAAGTAACGCAAGGATGTCAGTCTTTTAACACTTGAAATCAGCCAGAATGAGCTGAACGCATGGCATCAAACTGTGCAGGGTTTGATTAAATAACTGAACAGTTTAAAAAAAGGCTATTTCACTTAAGCTCAGATATAGGCTCCAATTAAAAGACTAATTTTAAAACTAAACTGGTGGCTTTTCAGCTTTTATAAGAAGATTTCTTTCAAAGAAACTGCTTTATTACAAACACACTTGGTTCAACTAGATATGAAATCTCTCATTTTCTCAATGTTTTGCATGACTCATGACCTCATGCACGATATATCTGCCAACATATCGGTATCGACCGATACATGTTCATTTTTAATGTTAACGTTATCGGCCTGATAAGAAAATTCGGCCGATATATTAAAGTTGATTATTTTGATTATTTTCCTTCAGATGCGCACTCTTCAACATGATGGATGTAAATTGCTTGAAATATGATTGGAATCACTTTGAAAAGGAAAATACAGCTCAGTGCAAGTCTGTCATATAATCTACATAAAGTTATAATAAGGACATCATTATAATAGGCTTTATGCCGAGCGTCACGTGACCAAACCGGAAAACGGGTCTCATTGCATCCGCTTGTCAGAGAAAGTGTTAACGGCCGTAAGAACTACCTACGATATCTATGGATTTTTAAGGTAATCAGCTAACCTACTAAGTTCACTTTGTTATTGGTGTTTTATGCTATTTAAATATCTAAACGTTAGTGTGAAGAAGAAAAATTAAAAAACTTTTAAATATCAATCTGCACATGCGAGGGACATTGGTTATGCTCATTTTTGCTTGCTCCTTTTAAGTTATCTTGAGTAAAACCGCAAAAAATGTCATGAAGCACATACAAAAGACCTGAATCGGAAGCGATGTGATCTGTTTTCCGGCTTGGTCACGTGACGCTCGGCATAAAGCCTATTGTGTGCTTGGAACATGAGACTTTTGATTTTGTAATCAGGCACTCAAAAATGATATACAATTTGGATTTAGATTTGTCGGCCGATATATCGGTTATCGGCTTTCAAATATAAAGAATTATCGGTTATCGGTATCAGCCAAAATGTTCATATCGGTGCATCCCTAATATCAACTGTCCATCCATCAATCCTGCAGCTGTAATATGATCAATACTGATGAAAGAACATGCCAGAAACAGACACGCTAGATTCTTCAGGCTTATTTCACATGTGTCTATAAACTATCACACTGCTCTGGCTTTACAGGAATATTTCTTATTCCTCCAAGCGTCTTGAAGACATTGCCACAGTTCTTATGGATTTAGTCTCAGTTTTTTCATATATTCCCAGACAGACAGTGATGGTGAAAACAGATCTGTGTGTGGAAACCGTTGAGGATCCCTAACACACACGATTATCATCACAATCTATGGCAAAAGGAATGTTTGGGAATGTAAACTGATATTTCTTACTGACACACTGCCTTAAAACAATTTGTTGGCAAACAATCTAAGATGTTTGTATATAAAAATAAAAATATATATATATATATATATAAAAAAAATTATCAGACCAGATCCCTTTTAGATTATTTTTGACCTCACTCGTTTATCACATAGATTTGAACAGGATTATTTTGGACCATACTGAAATAAAAGTACAAAGAGAATGAAAATATATTACATTCTATTTGATTAAAAACATGAAGTGCATTAAACATTAATCAGGCTTTCCAAAACTGGGATTCATTAAAGAACTGCAGGGAGTTCGGGAGTTGATGAAAAGCTAATAATTCATAAAATAATATTTATTAAAGGGATAGTTCATCGAAAAATAAAAGTACAGAAAACAGATCTCGTGTCGTTTTATTCTACTATGGTAGTCAGTGAGGCTCGAGTCTGCTTGGTTACAAACATTCTTCAAAATATCTTCTTTTGTGTTCAACAGAAGTTCAACTTGAGGGTGAGTAAATTATGACAATTTTTATTTTTGGGCGAACTATCCCTTTAAATATTTACAGGTGGTAGTTATTTTCAAACGCGATAGAGCATGAACCTTGTTCACTTTCAGAGCTTTTTAAACTCTGTTTGCATATTTGAATATTTTTTTTCTGTTCATCACTGTAAAGCTGCTGTATAAAACGCTATAAAAATAAAGATGACTTGACTTGATCTCCACTCACCGGACATTTCATTTCTGAACTGTAACGTAAAACAACCAACATAATAGAACTTTGCCAAAATCACATTTATCAGATTCGGATCAAACTGAACATGTTTTTAGTGTCACTCATATTTTCAGGAATTTGATCATGTAATCCAGATTACAGTGTATAGAGCTGGATAGTAACTGCTTATACGTGTATTTTTATAGCTTGTGAACAGTGAAGAATGCAGAGCAAACTCAAGAGAGGTCAGTTTCTACATTCAGCCTGAACGCAAGCTGAGATTGTGAGTGAACTCTTGTACAGTCCTGCATTATTCACTGCAGATTCTCATATCTGTGACTGTAAATATCAATCAGCACAATGACTTCCTGAGCACAGACCCAACCTGCCGGGAAAGCTCGTCTAAATTAAGCGTTGTGTCGGATTGCTTGGTTTCTTCCCCAGGAAAGCTGATATCTGTAGAGATGGATGTGTGTGTGTGTGTGTGTGTGTGTGTGTGTGTGTGTGTGTGGGGTAGCAAAAGCAGTGTTTGTTACCGTCATCTAAAAGACTCTGAAAGATCTAAACATGTACAGAATCAAGAGCTTCATTAGAAACTAAATACCACAGCAAGCAGATAAAGGCTGTAACACAATATCTGTGCTTTAAACATGTGTTTAGATTGATAGATGAACACAAACACAGTTATCTGGAAACACTCACAGAGCTGAACAGGGTCCATGAAACACACTGAAGACGTTCTGCTGCAGTGTGTTGGATTTGCATACGGTCTAATATGCTAGATGCTATGTCTGAATAATTAATCATGTTTCTGCTCTCTATACGTATTTCTTTAGGAGCTGGCCCTAAATATGCCTGTTCCAGTCGCACTGCAGCCATGTACACAAACACTAGATCCTGTTTACAACTTTTCCTTTACCACAATGCCAACACTATTACTGTCAACAAGGAGGAAAAGTTCAGTTCTTCTCTATGACATTTCTTGTATATAAGATATTTCCAAAGGCATGATTTCAGTTATAGAAAAGATCAGTGAACGCCACATTTTTAAACCAAGTCCACAAGAGGGTGCAATAACAAATATAACCCTAACGGCACCATGTTATAATATATTATTTATTGCAAAGGGAAACAAATGCATTTATTTGAAAGTGAAGTGCATACAATTATAAAATGAAAGGACTTAACCTCAGCTCTCAGGCCAGTTCCAGTGTTCATTTTCACCTAGATGTTTTAGGCCTAGATTGACTTGTGATGAAAATCTCTTGTAATTTCGGTCAACATTTCGACATATTAATTTTCTCTTTTTCAGTTGATGAAAATAAAGTGCTTAATTAAACCAAACAATTAAACATTGTATATGTTAATGTGCACTACCATTCAAAAGTTTGGGGTCAGTGAGGTTTAAAGAAGAAGATTCTCTTCTGAAATACAATATCAAAAATACAGTAAAAATGTTGAAATATTTTTACAATTTAAAATAACTGTTTTCTGTGTGAATATATAGTAAAGTGTAATTTATTCCTGTGATCAAAGCTGAATTTACAGCATCATTACTCCAGTCTTCAGTGTCACGATGAAAATTAAATTAATACATTCTAGTAATGTAACTTACTTTACAGTTGTACTACAAAATAAAATAATTTTAGTAAATACTTGATTTCCTATTATACAGTACAACATTTAAAATATAAATTTTTTCTTCTTTAAAATATTATTTAGTAATAATAATAATAATTGTGTCATAATAATCACAATAAAAATCATTATTACTATAATTATATTACACTAAATTGGTCAAAAAAGTGGGAATGTGCCCTATGCATGAGAGTTATTTTTAAAACTCTGTTCACTTTATGGTTCATGAACCCTAAAAGGATGATTTGCACAAAAAAAACCTTCAGGAATTTTATTTTACACTGCCCAACAAAATTATCCCACTCATTCTAGAATGATTAATTGTTTCCAAAAATAGCTTTTCACGTCATCGGCTGAACATTTCTGTGTTTCTTGACATCACAATATATTGCAGAAAATCTATTTTTTTTAGGATTCTTTGATTAAATATTACAATAGAAAGTTCACAATGCATTTATTAGAAATAAAAACATTATACAACCTTATAAAAAACTGTCACTTTTGATCAATTTAATGCATTTTTACTGATTAAAAGTCTAATAAATAAATAAAAACTCTTGTTGACCCGAAACCTTTGAACATGTATGATGTATGAAATTTAGACTATTGCAATCAAAATCTTTGTGCTTCAGTTAGTCATTATGTGTTTTAATTTGTAATGGGGAAAAAGCTCATTCACTGCACAATTTAATGAACAATTCACACAGAAATTTGTTTTGTTCTTGAAATTTGTTCTGGTTGAGGCTTTTAAATACTTAACAATAGACCTTTTCAGAAAACGATGTTTTAAACCCAAAAGTATTAGTCGGCTTGGGATTCTTCAACTGAACTTAATGCTGATTAAGGCCGATGCAACTGAACAGAGCGTTTCATTCACAGCATGATGTTCATGTTCTGACCTAATGCAAGTTCAGTAGTATGTTTGCATTGTGTGTATATATGATTAATTTGATGATGCCTTTGCATGAATAAACCCATTAGCAAAGCGCTTTAGTGTACCAGTGTTCATTCACTGCTCAGCTTTAGCCGATCCCGGACACAGACTATGAGTGGATGATTTGAAATAATAACACTATTTTTTTTAATGTTTTTCTTCAGCTGTTTGCCATATGTCAACTTTTGCATTTGAATGTGCACTTTTATCTTAACCCTTGAGTATCAATTAAAAAAAAGTTACACATAGGTCCATAGAGGACAATAATGTCCATAAGGATGCACAAGGGTTAAATCTGGTGAATATTCAAAATAAAAAAAAATTATTTGACAGACTTTGTAGTGAGCTTCAAGGTGATGGACAAACAGCTAAACTCAACTGGACTGGCACTTATACCACACAAGACTTAAACGTTTCATAAAATAAGAACTTGAAAGAAAAGAAAGATTTCAATGCAAGACTGATCTCTACATCCAAACACTGACACAGTACATTAAAAATGGCCAATTATGCCGTTTTTTCAAAATGTTTTCGCTTCGAGTGTGTTTGGGAAATGTCCCGCCCCTTACCATAACCGCCAGTTTAACACACTACTAACTAACCCAACCAGGCCCCGCCCCTTAATTCTGCGTATGAATTATTATAATGAGGAATATTGTGACGTGTTCGTTCCCGGGAGAAACTCAAGACTACAATGGAGGCACCAGATATAGAGAATAACTAAGCATAATAAATCCTCTTTAAACTTGAGACTGTCTTAAGTACGATGCTGTATTCTCGTATATGAGGATAAAGGCATATGAAATCTTTGGCAGCACTAGTTTCCCGTACAAAAATGTGTACCGTGTCAATTGGCAGTTGGTTTTAGAATGTTCAGAAACATAATTTAGAATTCTGAGTAGTTTGGCACCAGCATCTGAACTGACCTTTACCCCGTTCAAGCATTCCCGCCAATTCTATTTCCTTCAGCCGTTATGACTCTATTAGTCATTCAGTGTGAGCTGTGACAGGTGGCTCACATGGAAACTTCATCAGTGACACAGAAAGACTCACTGATGTTCTCGGCGGGCACTCTGACGACAGCGGGCTCGATCAGGTTGTCTGCGAGGACAAAGGCTCCTTCCTCCAGGGTATCCAGCAACATAGTGGCCGCATGCGTTTGCTCTGTGGAATTCATGTCCTTCCAGGATTTAAGAGCTTCTGGCCTCAGGAGGTTGTCAACCGTGTCCACGATGGCCTGTAACCATGGAAACAAGGGAAATGACAAGCAGTTGATAGTTTTCCAACACTTTCCCTGGGAAAAAAAAGGAATATGCTGGGAAGAGCAGAAGCAAATGAAACACGCAACAACTGTAATGGGAATGAAACACTTTCTGAAAAGTAGTATGCTGTTTGACTTCATGGCTCAACAGTTAATGTGTTGTGTGTGTTTATGCCAGCTTTCATTAGAGATCACCGGGACTGTAAACACATTTTGCGCTTCCAAAATAACATTCTTATCCAATTTCATTACAGTCTCCACTGCTACATCATCTACTTGATTGTCCGATTAATTTCCCGTTAGGGATCAATAATGCATTCCTTCCTCCCTGTAACTGGATCTAACTGCAATGCTGTCACAAAACATCTTTCTGTAGAGTTAAAACATGGTCAGACTGGAAGTGGCTTGCAGATTATAGGAAAGACTCCAGAAAACAGGATGTTCTCATTTGCATCCAAGAAAAATCATTAGTGTGCAATTCAATTAAAAAATCCCAAGCTGACAAACAACACTGCAGTGCCTCAGGGTTTAACGTCTGACACATTACATCACAGTCAGACTAATTGGGTTTTATGTTTTGTATCATATTTGAAACTTTTATGGTCAATTTAGTATGATATAGCTAGAATATAGAGGAGGGAAAACAAAATTTTATGCTGATAATTATATGGCAAAAAGTAAAATGAAATTCTGATGCTTGTAATGCAAATCAACGAGATCTTTATAACAGTATAACAGATACTTAGATAAAATGCATATAAATATCAGTCATCACTCTATATCAGCCAATAATATGTCTTTCTTAGATGATATTTAATGCTTAGTTTAATGATCAAAGCTGTTTTTATTGTGGGTGCCAAAACATATAAGTTCAGTATTTAAAAGCCTCGAACAGAACAAAATTATGCACAAAACAGATTTATGTGTAGATTTCAAAATAATTCAAAGCACTAATTTATGTAAGAATGTTTTACAAACAAAATGAATAATTATCTTTTAAAATAAAAAATAAAAATTCAAAAGTTTCAATATACATTTTTTTAAATGTTGTGTTGCTAAATGTAAATGAATATAATATACAAAATATACATTTAAAAAGTGTAAAATTTATCATTTAACAAAATTATTTACAATTTTAAAGGTGAAGTATGTAAGATATTTTATGTTAAAATACATTATCTTAACTCAGTTTATTGTTCATTAACTATTAGCATGTCGTTCATGGGTTCGCTCAGATCCGTCAATCTCTCTCCAGCTCAACCAATAGCGTGAGATTGGAAGCGTGGCTACAGTAGTGGGCGGAGCCACAGGGTGTTTAGACTATGGCTGACACATTACATGGGAAAAGACATTCAGCTTTGGTTACAAAATTCACTGCATTTAGATCTTCAAAGATTAAAACGATCAAAGTGAACAGGGAAATGCGAAGCTATGAACTACAATGGACGTTTCAATACCATACCGTTCAGATCTATCGGATGGGTTTATTATAACCGAGACACTTGCGTTCACTTTAGACCGAGTGTTAGTCTACTCGATTACTTACTCATGACACGTAGCAACACAGCTAAAAGTATTCCTAAAACGTTGGACCTGTTGTTGAAAGTAGCCTACGTTTAAATGTTGAGACATGCCCTCACAAGCACCCGTAAGACTGATGACTGAAGTTTGCAAAGTATTCCACTAATGTCCAATAGGTCCACTAGTGTCGCAGAACTACATACTTCACCTTTAACTTCACTTCTAAAGGCCTCTCCCAGACGGGGTGAGCTGTTACCTGTTGAGATTGTGAGAGGATCTCATTACCACAGAGCCCTTGAATGACATGGAGTAATTGTAGGACACTAAACCCATGATCACTGCAGTGACGACTCCTGTAATTAGTCTACAGTAAGTCGTCAGCGTCTGCCGAGCCACAAGAGGAGACATATCTCTCCGCAGTTCAGTTTGTGAAGGATCTTCAACCTCTAAAACCATTGGGCTCGTTTGAACTTGGCATTAACATGCAACCTGTTTCCGGATGTTGTCCACATACACACTGAAAAGACATGTGTAAATGTGTTTGTGATCAGATCTGTGTGTCCTGGTACAGAGGTAGTCGAAGACGGATTGTGATTGGATTGTAATGTTAACTCAATCTAGCCATCGTTTTTGCGAGACAATCAGGAGCGGAGTAGAAAGCAGTAAAGGTCCCGATATACTCACTGCCAATGTATTCTTCATTCTTTGCTTAGGGGTAAAAGGAAGCTTTGGAAAGCTGTTTCGAACACTAGACAAACTTCGTTTTCATCCTTATTTTGTTGAATTGATGCCACACCAGTTTGTTGAAATATATTGGGACCTTATGTTTGCTTTCACACCTGAAAGTTGCACAGCTATTCATTGTCTGAAAAGGATGCGCAGTTTTCCCACCATATCTAGCAATGATTTCAGACCCATATGTCCCTTTTTAGCGTTTCTATCACAGCATCTTTAAAATGTATTGTTATTTTTGCAACCTCCGCTTCCTCATTTACGAGAATTTCAATGTCTAGCTCCGTGACTGAAAACAGTCTTTAAAAGAAACCCCATCACTTCAGGTGCGACTTAACACCTCGGCCATTTTTTTTCTATGACTTATTTTAAATAATGCACGGGACACAGAGATCTGATCAGTTTTACGGATACAGAAGCTACTTGATGTTGACAAGCATAAATGTGCCGTGTCCTGATTGGCTGATGATCCCAATCTGCTTGATCGGATTATGGTCATTGCATCTTAATGCCAAGTGCAAACGCAGCCTTAGTGTATGGAAAACAGAGATCGCTTTCTTACTGGGGAGCGTTTTTACAAGGAAATACTATTTCAGTCTTTCTACTTCAAAATATCATCCCAGACAGCAACATAGTGTCGGCCCAGATCCGGCCCACATCTGGTACACGTTGAATCTACGACATCTTGTTGCTGTCTGGGATGTTTAAATCAATGTGTTGTAATTATTTGTGAAATTTACTAGGAATTTCTGAGGCACCAAATGAGCCAATGAGCATGTCCAGTAGGGTTGGGTTAAAAATATACATGTCTCCATTTTAATTGATTCTCATTTTGATGAACATTATAAAAATCTCAAGAATCAATATTTTAGTCAATGCTGTTTTTAGCATCCAATCCAATAAATCGCAATAAGCTTTGTGCTTTGTTACTTTAGATATTAAACAAAGTCCCAGCTTTCAAAGTCTCTCAATTTCATTGCAAAATTCAAATAAGTTTAATGTAGCGGGACGGATCGCTGTAGTGCCACAGTTCAAGCAGCTCGTGAAGAAATCATCTCTTGCTCTTTACTACTAGTTACAGCAGCAAATCTTGAATCAAAATCAAATTGAATCTTGTAAATATGTGTCAATTCCCAGCCTTAATGTCCAGAAATAAACGAATCAAACCCACAGGCAGAGTTGAAAGTCAGCTTTCCGGTCATGTCCGAATGAGTTGTCCTTGGAAAACTTCCCCTCATTCGCTTCTTTTTTAATTTCAAACCTTTTTTTTTCTTGTTCAATAACTCATCTGGGCATGCTCATTGGCTCATGCGGTGCTGTGCTACTTCAGATGTGCGTCTTGCATCATCAACCCGGAGCTAAAGTTCGATTCAGTGAACAGACTCGACCAGCAAGTTTTTTTTAAATGTGTCCCAGTCCAACTTTCCGTTTCAAAAGGAAATATCAACACAGGAAAGAAAAAAAACATTTAATAAAAAAGGAGTTGTGAATTTCTATATATGTATAGTGTGTGATATGCAATTATTCTTTTGACAAGTGCAGCTGTAAATAACTGACTGAAACATATAATTCAGAATGACAACACTAGAGAGATATGCATAAAAGATAAGAAAGAAATGCAGGGGAAAAAGCGGCAGAGTGAAACGCTCACATTTCAGCAGGTGAAAGTGGACTTGAGGAATATGTCCTTTGATCACAATATTAGCTGACAGACCAGAGCGATTATGACAGTGGGATGTCCATTACTCAGGCACAGAACAAGAGTGTGGAGTTAAGGAAGAAAAGCGGTGAGGAGGAGGATGGGAAAGCAACACAAAGCAGAACAGAAAGACGAGAGCCACACGTCTTCATCATCAGCAGACAGACTCACACGGGGCAGCAGGACACATGGGTTTCTCACACACACACACACACACGCACACACACACACACACACACACACACACACACACACACACACACACAAGCTGCATGCAGAAGAGCAGGTGAAGGGAATTCTGGGAGGGGGTCCGTATATACC
This sequence comes from Gila robusta, assembly GCA_030770095.1. Classification (NCBI taxonomy): domain Eukaryota; kingdom Metazoa; phylum Chordata; class Actinopteri; order Cypriniformes; family Leuciscidae; genus Gila; species Gila robusta. Next base: position 1,872 of record JAVALU010002343.1, on the reverse strand, counting down.
TTTGTATAGGCCCTGCAAGTCCTCTCTCTTTTTTGACGCTTTTTTTTATCAAGCACAAAGACAGGAGATTAGGAACAACACACACACACACACACACACACAGAGAGAGAGAGAGAGAGAGAGAGAGAGAGAGAGAGAGAGAGAAAAAGAGAGGGAAAGAGAAACAGAACAAATAAGAGCCTGTGTGTCAGCCATTTCAAGTATGGAGTGAAGTGTTCAAAGTGTTCAAATAGGAGCTCTGTTCCAATGATTTGGATTTCTTTTTTCTTAAATGAAAACCACTGTTTTTTCATTTTAAAATATTAAGCGCATTTACTTGCACATTCTTAACCCCATAATGCTTAATAAACTGACAATGCGTGTGGTCATGTGATCGTGTTAACCTGTTTTCCTTTATCAGAGTTAAGTCATAAACTGATCAACACTTCTGTTTCCCACCATTTCCACAAGCGAGAACGTAGTTTTCCTCAGAGGCTGATCTTTCATACGTCACTTCAATTAAAGGTGCAGTGTGTAATATTGAGAGCTAGTGGTTGAAATGGGTACTGCAGTCCAAATTCATAATATTGGTGAGGGTTGTCCTCCTCCCCAAACTCGACGCTCACACGGGTTGCCAGATTGACGACACACCACAAGAACGAGCATAATTTAAAATGGAAAGTGACGAGCTTTACACTAAGATGATCAGCTAAAGTATCAACGTCATAGAGCTTTTTAGTTCTGGTAGAATCTGCGATCTCTGACCCAGTTCATTTGATGGTTTCAATTGCTGAAATACACTGTGTTTTCTGCCAACTGGCAACCTGTGGTGGCAAAATACTATTGGATAAATTGGCAGTGAGCGAGATCACACAGACCAAAACAAAAACAGGCATTACGACAAGGAACGCACATTTCAAAGTCGAATAACTAGTTGTAGCAATGTTTTTCTTAGAAACAAGTATTTGAACTCAGCATGTTTCCTAAATATCTGCAAACATATTATGGTATTTTTATGCTTTAGTACAGTCAAAAAACTTCCATACAGCACCTTTAAATATCAAATTACATGACATACAGTAAAAGTACGGAGCTATTCAATGAACGTGGATACCATACAGTTCAGATGTGATCTCTGCAAAATCTGTAGAGAATATTATGTTTGTATATTTATGCTCATATTGAGATGTCGAATAATTGACTTTATACTCTATAAATCTATTCAGAACTCTATTTTCTGGGATGCGTGGAGTGATGGATGGATGGATGATTGGTTGTATGGATGGATGGGTGTGTGGATGGAAGGATGATTGGTTGTGTGGATGGATGTATGTATGTGTGGATGGATAGATGTGTGGATGGAAGGATGATTGTTTTTTTTTGTGTGGATGGATGGAAGGATGATTGGTTGTGTGGATGGATGGATGGATGGTTGTGTGGATGGATGGATGGATGGTTGTGTGGATGGATGGATGGATGTGTAGATGGATGTGTGGATGGAAGGATGATAGGATGGATGGGTGGATGGATGGATGTGTAGATGATGTGTGGATGGAAGGATGATAGGATGGATGGGTGGATGGATGGATGTGTGGATGGAAGGATGATTGGTTGTGTGGATGGATGGATGGATGGATGGATGTGTAGATGGATGTGGATGGAAGGATGATAGGATGGATGGGTGGATGGATGGATGTGTGGATGGAAGGATGATTGGTTGTGTGGATGGATGGATGGATGTGTGGATGGAAGGATGATAGGATGGATGGGTGGATGGATGGATGTGTGGATGGAAGGATGATTGGTTGTGTGGATGGATGGATGGACGGACGGATGGATGATTGGTTGTGTGGATGATTGGTTGTGTGGATGGATGGATGGATGTGTGGATGA